>JAHPZR010010827.1:0-33437 GCA_019787425.1 Platygyra sinensis | reverse complement strand
GACCCCTGAGGGGCTGATATCCAGAACTCGGTTAAAAAAAGTTCATTGAAGCTGAAACTTTGGCATATTACGTAAGTCCACATAACAAGATTGTGTACCAATTTTAAAGCGAAATCGGCCGACCCTCATTTCCCAAGTCCTGCCCCGGGTCCTCTCAGGCAAGAAGCTCTTAAAAATAGCATGCCAGACTAATTTCGTGAATTTGTGAATATACCTGAGACGAGATTTGACCCGTCATAGATTTCGTGAAAGCTTTAAGGATTTCCCCAGAATTTGATGGGAGTTTTCTTTAAGGCGTCAATTCTAGAAATAAACCAATATCTTTGGCGGTAGATGCAGTCGCTATCACAGTTCTTTTCATGTTCTTATTATGTTACTGAGTCTAGCGGATAATTAGCAAATACCTCACAATCTTTTTCGAGAAGAAAAAAAAAAACTCAACATTTTCGTCTTAATGGACGGCAACAGAGATTTCGGGTGATTTTACAAAACCACGGGTGGCACGAAATCATACCGAGTTAAAGTAAATCCTCCGACAACTTGAAGCTTTACTCCTGAAACCTTGACTCGATAGATGGCTGTGTTTTTAAAGTAAACATCCGCAAAAAGATAAGAAGATAATATAAATTGCAATGGGTAGAGTATAGGTAGAAGAGATAATGATTATAATAGTAACGATAATACCTAATTATATCTAAATTTAAAAAATTAGATTAAAATCTGGACGCAACTCTCCAATAAATGTGTATTGAAAGACATAACGGATGGAAGGATTTAATCGTGACACTAATGCTTATTATACTTGTTTTTGCAGCTGAAATAAGTGAATGATACGCAGCTCAGATTTAGAAAGTTATGTTTACTATTGTTTGAGAAGTTTTTTTTTTTCTCGTAGGATCATTGCATATCGGTTTTAATTTCGGAAACCTTTGACTAGATAGATCGATCCTTTGTTTAAACAGAAAAAGCCTAAAACTGACACGTATTTACAGGTACAAATGAAGCCTGTGTATTGAAAGTAAAAATCCCGCAAAATAACACAAAAAAAATAATAAAATAAAGATAAGAACGATGCTATGAATTAAACATTGGTTAGAGCATATAGTAGAAAGATAATGATTATAATGTAGTAATGCTAATACCTAGTTATATCGAAATTTTAACAATTAGATTAAAAATCTGGACGCATCTACCGCCAATAAATGGTGTTGAAACACCTGACGGATGGAACTATTTAATAGTGACACTAAGGCTATTATATAGTTTTGCAGCTGAATAATTGAGTGATCCATAGCCAGATTCAGAAGTGATGTTTGCCATGTTTGAGTTTTTTCTTGTAGGATCATTGCATATCGGGAATTCCGGGAAAATAAAGTCACGAGAAGAAAACGGACACGAGTATGTAGATATGTGGCCTTCGCAAGTCCACTGACTTCTAAACGGGTGTACTTCCTTCATTTGTTTTATCTCACTACCACCGCGTCCCCAAAGATTTCCACTAAATCCAGGTATTCTGTGGTTATTCTCCATGGCGCAGACAGAAAAAAACAACAACAACAAATAAAAACCAAAAAAAAAAAAACTTAGCACAACAAAATAGCACAAAAAAATATTTGATGCAAGGGAAAAATTCAATAGAATACATCGAAAACTGAGAACTTCTAAAAAGCGACGTAAACCTCTAAGTAGCAGAGAAGCTGTAAAAATTGTCAAACTTCAAATTATCTCGAAGTGAAACTCGAGCTTAGCTTTAGGTAAGGTAGAACCGTGTTTCGTCAATTATTGGTGTGGATATTTCAAAGGTTTTAACCTTGATTTCGTATCAGGGCTATTTAGATTGGCCTTGCAACACCGGCAAAGTCAAAATGAACTAAAATCTACTAATTTCTCGACCTTGGCCAATGTTTTCAGAATTCCTTTTGTCCTCGTCTTGATAAATCGACTGAATTCTGTTTTTATGCAGTAAACGGTTGCGAGAGAACATGCGGCTACTGAAAACCATACTCTAATCTACAAAAGCGGGCTATTTAACATTACGTTTCTCTCCCTGAACAATAAAATATGATTTCTATAAAAACTCTCTGACCAATATTATGTTTTCTTTGTGCCCAGTGTTACCAAGACGAATTACGATCCCATGTTCTGACAAGGAAACCAGGCCCCCGGCCGCGAAAGTATGGCATTCGACAATCTGGCCATATGCGCGAACAAGACCGCCTCCCGAGACAGCGAAACGGCAAACTGCAAAGTCAAAAGTATCAAGCGCAGCTCGTAGAACAACCCGGTGGCTGGTTTGAGTAGCCTTCATATTGCCCTGGGGGTGGATTTGATCCAACATTGGATAAGGTAAATAAGAGATCTGATAATAGCCTCAACTTATGCACGATTACGTCCGCACAATGAAAATTCACCACGAAGGGCCATCGTTGGACGAGAATTTTCTCCACCCTCTAGCCACTTTTTTTGTTGTTTTTACGAAGTGTACCCTTTTTAAGGTTTGCTTGTTTTGGGGATTTCTGCACGGGATTAATTTCTCAATTTGTATCTTCACAGCGAGTCTTGGTGGTGAAATTTACTTTACTGATGTCAATTAGCATACCGGCTATTTTCTACACAGACCTGCTGCTCAGTGGTGCCACTGGCACTCGGTCAGAGTTAGAGAATTGTCGGGAAATGCTTAAAAATGCAATCTCATAGTCTTTTGTTTTATTGTTATTTTATTTTAGTTTTGACTGATCCTTGCCACGAGACGATAGGGCTAACTAGGACTAATCAGTCTCAAGAAACATACCTATTGCATCTAATTGGAACGTTTTAAAGTGGTGTTGACTCGTGAGAGTACATGTAGTATTCTTACCCCGCCAAGGGTGCAGAGGGGTGGGCGGAGGGGGTGGGTAGTTAGTTCAATGATTCACGCCCATGTCTCCCCTCCCATTGAATTTCACAAACGACCAGTTAACTTTAGTTTTCAGCAAACAAAACTACAGGTTGTCAAAAAATAGGGCTTTTAGCTTCCTGTCGTTGACCTTGTAAAATCTCATTTTTAAACTAGCTTCCTGCACTAACTGTTTTGAAGCGATATAAAAGTGAAGCGATGTTTTTAAAACTAAAAACAAACGCTTAGGCCTTTCTTAAAGTGATGCTAAGGTTACATGTCACTTTACAGTACACATTGTTTATCCACTGACCCAAAAATTTCTATCGCACTGACTTTACGAAAGGTCGGAGGAAAAAAAGCTCGTTTTTTCTGGGGGGACAAGCCTCGTTCGTACCAGAATGGGGGTTGTATGTAAGCAATTGAAATATAGCTTCAACGTACAGGCTCTCGTTTAAAGCTGTTGGTATTCAATTAGCCCATTTCAACAAATAGCCTTGTTACATACGAAAAAAAGAATTACAATATGACTTACAATATAGGCTACGACGTCTCTAAATACTCCGCTAATATTTTCGCATCGTTTGCACATGGAAAAAAGATCGTCAAACAAGTTCCTTTGGGGGGATTGAGTTATAACTTAAACCAATATTTTTGTTACTAGTTACCACGAAGTGCTTCAGTTTGTCCCGACTTAGTTTGAAGAGATTGTCATTTGTTTTTGTTTGTTTTTATCTTTCTTTTCTTTTCTTTTTTTTTTAACTTTTTTAGCAGGTTCTCTAAGTTGATAGTAAGGCCGAGAGCTCTTACGTAAAGGAAAATGTTCGGAAAATGGTGTACGTGGAGCAAAAATCTTTTTAATAATTGCAGGGCCTAAGTAAATCTCGGGCGTTACACGAAGTTGGCCCTCAAAATTTGTTTCCCTGACGATTAATTAACATGCTCTTTTTCCCAGAAAGAAGTTTATGCGGGCTATCGCTAAAAGCGTAGAAATTAAAGTCACCAATGACCAATCATTGCAAGAAAGGCTAGAGACTATACAGCATGGACAATACCGCTGTAAACGGGTCCCACGATTTGTAAGAATCAAAAAGAGACATGTAGCTTATCTACCAATCGGACCTAAACTGTATGCACCATTATCCTTCACAGTTTTGCTCACAGGTTAGTCAAGAGAATTACTGTTTTATTTGCTCAGACCGCAAAAAGAGGAGATTTCACCACCGCTGGAATTCATCAACGGTCAGACAGCACAAAACTATACATGGTCACCCTTCCCTGGTCTTTCCCAAAGTACATCACAAAAGTGGAGGCCACATTTACTAATACTGGTGGAGAGTTGAGTGCGCCTTTACAGTCTGACATCCACATAATTGTTCCTAGCGGTGCAATTCCTACTGGAACAAATCAAAATATCTTCTTTGGAGTGTTCTCAGAGGAAGCAATACTGTTAAGGGATATCCCGGAAACACCCGATAAGACTCTCATTCCTCCCGTAGTTGAATGCGGGCCTCATGACATTCACCTGTCAAAGCCAGTAGAAATTATCGTTCCACATTGCCTCTGCTTGAGCGAAGCTAAAATGGAATGGATAACTGTTAACAGATGTGGGCATTTCATTTCTCAAGGTACCTGGTTCTTTTACACACTAATGTTAGTACTTGGAGAAACAAAAAAAAAGGTGTGTTCACTCAGCTCTTGGGCCTAGCGAGCATCGTACTCGTTCATCGTGCTCGGGCAACAGGTGCGAATATAGCCTTTGATTTTCAGAACTTATATTGTAATCAACAGCATTGATCCTTGTCACCATCAGAGATGTCCAGAAATTCTCTACTTGCACAAATCCCATAATACACCTGTTTTACCCCCCAAAAATCTGCATAGGCATTGTTCTAGATTTCTCTTGGGACATGTTCATGTCCCAGGAGAAATTGTAAACAATGATTATGCAAAATTTCTGGGGGGTTAAAGAGGTGCATTATGGAATTGTGCAAGTAGTGAATGCAGGTTAATGAGATGCTTGCTCTTCATGATAGGCGTCACAAAGTGTCCTCTTTCCTCAAAAGTCACCAAAACACGCATAATTCTGTCAAATATGAAGTAATATGAAAATGACACTTTGTGATGCCTGTTCATGAAGAGCACTGAATCTTATTAGCAAACATTTATTGGACATAAGTGCCCCATGGAGCCCAGAATAAAGACACAGGCACGGAGACTAGCCTAAAACGGAAACGGACACGGCGCGGCCACGGGCATGAACGCAGGCCTGATAGCTAGGCATTTGCATAAATATTGCTTGTAGGTGACTGATAAGCAAAAGAATAGGCATATTCAGTGCCATAGTCACATCAGTTAAACACGTAACTGTTATTATAAAAGAAAACAATAACTTACTTAAACTTACTTACGCTGTTACAACTCGCTATATAGGCCACTTAAACTGGGAGAGAGTGCCCACCGAAGCGGCGAAATTAAGTCAATCTCAGGCTGTCTTCACGGTTAAAAAGGATGCTATTCATATCAAAACTGAGACTTTTTCTCTCTGGAGTATATTTGCCTGTGGCGGGCCAAGAAGGAAAAGAGCGACAGTTTTTAGCAACAGACCGGATCCCAAAGGCGACCTTATTTACATGCGATTTTAGGTCTACAGTGATAACACGGATTCTAAGAGGGCAAGTAATCAAGCGAGCGACAGAAATGAGGTAAGAGCGCTAAAATGTTTGTGCTTATTAATTCATCCAGTCAGCTCATCTTTATACACCAATAGCTTCAACAACAACAACAACAACAAAAATCTTTAAAGATGAAGAGATGGATAGGTGTAAGGATTTATAGATGTATGGATATATGTATGGATGGATTAATAGATGGGTGGATAGACATTATTGATCCAAGGAATCTGTTAAAGTGCTTTATTTCCTTGCATTAGTACGCACCATTTGTTTAAGCCGTGGATTCCAAAAAAGTAATCTCGTGACAACAAACATCTATCGGCTACGGTTTGCACACAGCAGTATAAAATTCTTCAAAAAAAGCAGGCTCGAGGCAAATTACCAAGAGGGCCTCAATGGGGTGTGTGTGTGTGGGAGGGGGGGGAAGGGGGGGGAGGGTCCCTTTGACGGTTGACGGTTAAAAAGAAGTCGTTTTTGCGGTTGACGGTTAAATTTTAGTTAATTTGACGGTTAGCGGTTAATTTTTCGGAATGGCGTTTATCACACGAATTTAGTACTATTAGCGTAGTTACCTCGCCTCCGTTACCGCTGGACGTATTAACGCGATAAAAAGGTAATGATGACAGACTTGCACGGACTCTCATTGTGGCTTCCAGACATAACTAATAGAAAACATCGATGACATCAATGAAACCAATGAGTAATCAATAGGTAATCGATAGGTAATCGGTTGATTAGTCATTGATAATTGCCGATGATCAATGAGGAAACGATGACTAATCGATAGGCCACAAAATTTTTGGTCACTGATTAGTCATCGATTGCATTGATAAGTCATTGATTGCATCGATTAGTCATTGATTTTTATCCATTAGCGATCAGAGGGCAAAACATCGTAACGTGTACGAACATTCCATAGTCAAGCTGGTTATGAAGCTGATTATGACGGATTTTTCCCTAAGCCGAAGCAGTTTTATTTTTGCTGACAAACAGCCACAAAAAAATCGATACCTTCGTACGTAGTCTATCCTTGTCAGCCTACTCAGTGCTCGATCTTAGCGGTAGTCCACTAGTCCTGGACTAGTGCAAAATGCTTCTGGACTAGTAGAAACTTAGAACCACTAGTCACAGGACCAGTAACTACTTTGTAGTTTGTAATGTTTAAAAAATATTACAAGGTGGAAACACAATATACGTCTTGTAAACACTGTTTCGATGCGTTCCTCTCAATGTTCCGATCACGAAAAATGATAGTCCAATGCGAGAGCTGAGGCGAGAAGACTAAACAAAGCTGAGGTTGGGACTGGGCACTAAGGAACTCCCAGCCCACCATCTTTGCTCGGCTGCCCATGTTATTATCATGAAGAGATCAAAGACGTATTTTTCTAGTTCTAACAGCAGCAATTATCCAGACAAACGCCAGAAAGAAGGTAGTGGTGACACAGAAAAGACATTGGAGACAAAAGAGAGCAACAGCAATAAAACGACCAAGAAATCTTCATATTATCAAGAGGATCGAACCATTAAAGTCAGGCATTTCCACCCTGAATAGAAAAGCACTTTTCCTTGGGTTATTTACAATGATGGCAAAATGTTTTGTTCAACCTGTCTTGATTTTCCAGAGAAATCAAGTGATACATCCTGTTTTATAAGCGACTGCAGTAATTTCAGAATGGAATCTTTGAGACGTCATGCCAAGTCAACAGGACACAATCCGGCAGTAGAGGCTATTCGTGTCAAAGCAAACCCTAGAAATGCACCTCTACCAAGAACTCTTCTTCTCGTCTCAGATGAGGTGAGACTAAAAATTGAAAAGTCATTTGACGTTGCCTATATGATCGCTAAACTTGAACTTCCTTTTACTACTTTTCCAAGTCTGTGTGCCCTAGAAAAAAAAAAAAAAAAACACGGAGTTTGTTTAGGAAACACGTACCAAACCGACAAATCCTGCAAAAACTTTGTAGTTGCTATTACTGATGAGCTAAAATGCAATATTTCTGAAACAGTTGAGTCAGCACGTTTTATTGGAGTCATGGCAAATGGTGCGACAGATGTGGGGACACGAGAGGTAGAAGATGTGTATGTGAGATTTTTGGAGAATGGAGTGCCTGTGAGTAGATTTGCAGGACTTAAGGAATGTCATAATGCTAAGGCAACTGGTATTATATTACAGAAGCTATCAAAGAAGTCTTGAATGAAATAGATGACAAATGGAAGCAAAAACTTGTTTGTCTGGGATCTGATGGGGCAAGTGTCATGATTGGAAAGAATAACAGTGTATATGTTCATCTGAAGACAGACGTTCCCAGTCTAATAAGTATTCACTGTATTGCACATAAGCTGGAATTAGGATTTCAAGACACAATCAAAGATTTAAAGCCTTTCCAAGATGCAAAGGAGATGTTGCAGGGTATCTGGAAATACTACAAGTATTCCTGCAAGGCTGTACGTGAAATCAAAGAGCTGGCAGACATGATGGGTGAAAGGGCATACAAAGCCGTGAAAGCTGATGGTTCCCGGTGGATTCCTCATTTAGAGAGAGCCCTTAAAGTCTTACTGACTAAGAACTATAAGTTAGTGGTTACTCACTTTCAGCATGCCAGTCAAGCAACAGCAGTGCTAAGATGCAGGGCACAGCTACAAATTATGGAAAGAAGTTAACAAGATACCTGTTTGTGAAATTTCTTCACCTTCTCCTTGACATTGTGCAGCAAGTTAGCAAGGTATCTATTGTGTTGCAAAGAGAAGAGGGTACCATTGCACTAGTTCAAGATAAGATAAATGCCCTCAATGCTAGTCTGGAACGGCCTTAAGACAAGGCCAGGAAAACACCTGAGATCATTTGAAAGATCAGTTGATGCAGATAACCGATTCAATTACATAGTTTTGTCAAAGGAAGACAATGCCATTTTCCTAACTACAAGAGATACACTAATTGATCTTGCCAAGCAGTACATCAGCAGCAGATTTAGTAACTTCAATGATGATTCTGTTCTGAAGGCAGCAGCTTCCATAACAGAACAATTACTTTGGCCCAAGGATAGAGCAGCCTTACTTGTGCGTGGAGAAGATCACTTCGATTCTCTGATCAATTAGTTTGGCCATCTAATAACTGGGCCTACTGTTGCTTTTAATGAGCTCACTTGCAAAGATAAGTGGTTGGAGCTCAAGCTTCATTATCGCCGAGCAGGATTAAGACTTTCTGCTGAGGAATTCTGGCAGGAACTGTTTACAACCATCATTCTTCAGCAAGATTTCCCAATCTTCTGCTTCTCATTGAGTTGTGTCTTGTAGTGCCAATTCAAACAGCATCCTGTGAAAGGAGTAACTCTTGTCTAAACAGAATCATGACTGACTTTAGATCATTCCTTGATGTTTCCACTGTTGATGCCTTAATGTTCATATCACTAAATGGGCCTGGCCATGCTGAGTACAATGTAACTAGAGCTGTTGCAAGATGGCTTGATTCAGGGCAAAGGCTAAGGAGGCCAGAAATAATGGACACTTGAAGTTGCGTTTTTAAGTGGGTAACAACTCTTTATTGAGTCATGCGTGTCAGACTCTTTACTTTAGTGGCTTACAAATACAAGTATTTCAAGTATAGCAATATCAATGAAAGACTTAGAAAGAGTTGACAAAAAATGTGACACATTTTTTTTCACGGTTTATTGTCAAACATAATTTATGACTCTTTATTAAATTGCGAGTTAGCCTGGTTAGTGTCCGTCACTCGTCTTTGACTCTCTGCCAGTGAAATTGTTAAGTTTCATGGGGATGACATCTATAAATTTTCATTGTGAAAAGATATTGCAAATAATATTGTCATGCTGCAAACAGGAAGGACTACTACAGATTACTCAGGACTAGTAAATTTTCAGTTCAACTAGTCCAAGGCCCAGCAAATTAAGAAGTCAAGGTCAAGCACTGCCGTCGGGCAGCATCAGGACCAAAAGCCTTATGTAGTCTGCCCTTTACTGCCGAGACGGGAGCAAAGCACCCCTTTAAGCGTCAGCTGCAAAAAAACACATTTGGAAGCTGGTGGCTGGGAACCGCACGGCAGTTCTCCCGCGGTATGCGCTAGGAAGGTGGAGACTCCCTGGGAACGAGGTTGGGTGATCAGTTCTGTGGCTAGCCGGTTTTACTCGAGACTAACAAGCACCAGTATGTATTTCTGTGATATACTAACACGATCATTTATTAACAGCATAACTTGACGGTCTCGGTCGTTTAAGGATATCTGAGAAATCAACCTCGTTCCCAGGGCCTTTTCCCTGGCTTAGCGGTGGGGACCCGCCCCAAATTCAAAAACAAAACTTCCTAGTGTTAGATGGACGAAAGGCGAAGCTTTTGGGCTAATTTTATCTCCTGTTCTAAAATTTTAAATTGTTTCAATGCGGATACCATGAACTTTGTCCATTATCCCGATATTTTTTGCATATTTAATGACATAAAAGGTGTATTTTGTTTGCTTTTGTTTTTATCTTTGCGAATTCCTCAAAGACGTTAGATTCTTAGAAACTCCGAATGACATTTTCGAAGAGAGCGCCCTAAAAGCGTTCTTGAGGCAAAGTTTCAGTGTTTCTGATTTTTCGAACCTGTCCAGCGAGTCTCGATATTTGGAGAACATCAGATGATTGGTGCATATTTAATGTTCTTTCGACCAGTTCCACACATAATGCCGTACAGCGACCGAGGAAGATACCTTTTACCGTTCTCTTTGCACAGTTGTTCTACAAATTTAAAAGCTAATAGGCCCTTTGCACTATCCGGTCATATAGTACCGAATAATTTATGTTGAGAGGCAAGTTACACAGTGAGACTTCCAAAACAAAGGAACTCGTACCAGTCCAGCCCGACTTTCCTATGTCTTGAAAGTTGCACTTTGTACATTCCGTCCCAGCATGATTTATTCCGTATCATTTGACGGGATCGTACAAAGGGCCATACAAATAAAGAGTGATCTAAATTTGGTTCAACAATTGACTGGTAAACACTTATCAGGTTGGATATAGGACCAAATGGATGGGCGGATAGATGGATGAATGAATAGATGAAAGGATAAATGGTTGGATGAATGCAATGATACATTGAATATCGGTCGTTCTGTGAGTTAGTTGTGAGCAAACTAAAAAAAATTCAGGCTGAAGAATGGTACAACACTAGAGCAAATAAGAGACGTTTTTTAGGAGGTTATTTATGGATATATAATTATTTGGTCTCACTTTAATATCTTACTTGGATAAGCGCGTGGAGTTGGCAGAAAAAAGTTTTTCTGGCTCAAGGCCTGCGAGGGAGAAGCCCTTCAGAATGTACAAAGATACCAGAGTAATCACTGGAACAGCAACAAACCTAACGATACACAGGTAAATTGTAACTTATAAAAAAATCTTCTAGTAAGATTCGCCGATGGCAGGCACCGCTATTTCAAGAATATCAGAGAGCATATAAAATGTGTAGGGCATCTCCATCGAGACCAAAATTAGCTGGTTAACAACAAGTAAGACCAAAGTTAAAGATGCCTGAAAAGATATCTGTGTCACCTTTACCAGTCCGTCTCAGTTATTATATTGGATGTTTTCAAACACACACACAAGAAAGAAGAGAATCAAATACGGCAAAAGAAATAAGAGAATTTACCAACCCAGTTAATCAAAAGAGTGGGTCGCATAGGGGCTCCTACTTGCTTGTTATGCACCAAACAACTTATCACCTTTGTTTAAAGCCACACTGCTTAGTAACTGGTAAAAGGGGCAGCTCTTCAACTCCTACAGAATACGTTCCATTCCATTGCGCTCGCGTCAATCCTATGCTTCCGTCTTGTGAAGCTACGTTGTCTACCATGTAATCCTCCAGGGTAGAGTACTCTGCAAGCTTCCAAAGCAACAACAGCAACAACAACAACAACAAAACCAAAGCTCATTAGTTGTTTGTTTCTTTATTACTTTATTCATCTGTACAGTCTTTATTCACATTAGAAAATCTCAACATTTCTCCTACAAATGCTATAACAACTGACTATGTAGTTTGTTTTGTCACATATCTCTGCAGATATACAAATACGAGAAAGCTAGAGGAGTTGGATTTCGGTGTCAAGATGCCTGCGATTTCGCTGTTAAACCAGAAGAAGGTCGAGATGTGAACGCATTTTCTTGTACTGTAAAGTTTCAACAGGAAAGTGACGACGAAGAAAACTTGTTTGACTTGCATCCAGGCTTTACGCCTTTGAAGGTAGAGAAAAATACTCGCAGCAGTATGGGAAGCCTTTTGATGTTTTCTTTTTGTGTGTGTGTGTGTATGTGTGTGTGTGTGTGTGTGTGTGTGTGTGTGTGTGTCCACCCATCCGTACTTACAAGGACCAAAACATGTTTACACACCTACGTTATGAGGACCACCGTAGTTACGAGGACCGATACCTGGTCCTCGTAAACTTTAAGGCTCCAAACGGCTTAAAACGTTGAGAAACGTGTCTGTGAACAGTTTTAACGGTGGTCCTCGTAAACCACCTTAAAGTGTGTGTAAAATGGTGGTCCTTCTAAACCACCGAATACGGGTTTCAGGCTTTTTTAAAGGTATTACCAAGAGTTAATAATATTGGAAGTGTTTCACAGTCTGGTGATGATGATCAATTTATGTCGTCCTGATGGAACGTCTCTGATCCCTTTTACACTCCACTTCAATTTTTTAAATTTACACACGATTTGGTGGTCTTCGCAATGTTGGTGTGTAAACAAACGAAATTCAACTGTATTGTAACGTCTGTACAACTTTCTTTAAGGGTGATGTGCAAGAGCCACTACCAAGAATGGACATCCCTTGGTCAGTCCATACTGCAAGTGCACCTAGAGCGGTTCATGACATCGTAACAAAAATAAATACGCTCGTGGCAAAGACCTGTTTGTCAGTCGTGTTAAACAAAACGGGGAATATAAATTTAGATAGTCCCTTATACCTCACTGGGCAAATAAAATCTCTTCGCCACCTCGCCCGCAATCAGTTTCAGCGTGAGCTGGAACAAACCTTAGTTATAATAAAAACATTTACAAAGAAATACAGTCGTAACACAGGCTTTTATTTGAGATATTCAAGAAACTGCTCACAAAGATAAATTTTTAGGCACCATCATTGATTTCTACACACCTAACTAATGGTGAGATCAGATCTCTTTTTAATCATTTATAATTATTTAATCTTTTTAAACTGGGATAACTCTAATCGAGAGAAACAACTATATAAAATGAGATACCGAAAGTGGAATTATTGCTATGGTTACTAAAAATTTAAGTCAATAATTGACCTTCTTCCTACAAAATGGAATCATTTACGGCTTTCCTAAAATCAGGTAAACTGTATATATTATGAACAATTCAAAGAAAGCAACTACTTATGATGAGAGGGCAGGCTCGAGTTTAATATTTTAAAACAATTAGACAGCGACCTGTAAGTTTTTATTTAAACAATAGAGTGTTCCTGTCGAGGGACTATTTAAACAATAGTGTTTTTGTCGAGGAACTGTCGGCTGATAGTTCCAAGACAGAAACACTCTATTGTCTTTATTGTTCCCCACTAAATTTTCTTCCGCGCGCGCTCATTGAAACACGAGGATCTTCAATTACTTTTTTAACTTTTCAGGATAAAGGACTTGAAAGCTGAAATGTACCAAATGAAATAAAACTAGACGAACTACTCACTGAATATAACAAGCGAAACAAAACCAGGCAAGAAACCGACTAAAATGACCGTTTGTTTACAAAATATTTCTCGGACGGCACTATCTATCCGGGCATTTTCCACGGACGCACACTATGGGCTGTTATAGTTCGCCACTAGATTTTCTCCGATTCTGATTGGTTTAAATTGCTCTTGCTCTGTCAGCACTATCCACCCGGGCATTTTCCGCTGATGCACACTATGGGCTGATAGTGTCTCTCCGCGGGCGACCTGACTATCGCGTCACGTGAGCAGTTTAAACCAATCAGAATCGGAGAAAATTTAGTGGTGAACTTTAACAGCTGATTGATAACCGGAAGAAATTTCATGTTCTTATTCAAATAAACTATTTGCCCTAGAAGCAAAGCTTGAAGGCCTGTATGCTAGTATTAAGAAACCTAATAAATATAACAAACAAAACAATTAATCCAATGAATGCCCACTTATTTACTAAACTTTTCATTGATCGGCACTTTTCATCCCGCATTTTCCTTGGGCAGACACTATCGGCTAACAGTGTCCCTGTGCGCGGGGTACAATCACGTCATGTCAACCATTAAAGCCAACCAGAATCAGAGAAAATTAAGTCAAAGAACATAACGTCAAGTCTGTAGTGCGAGCAAAGTGGCCTATCAGGCCAGAGCTTATATCGGTTTCTGTAGCATGAAGCGACTAGGAATATTTCTACTCCCCCCTGGATTCATTTTCCTTGGACAGACACTATCGGCTGACAGTGTCCCTCTGCGCGGGGTACAATCACGTCATGTCAACCATTAAAGCCAACCAGAATCAGAGAAAATTAAGTCAAAGAACATAACGTCAAGTCTGTAGTGCGAGCAAAGTGGCCTATCAGGCCAGAGCTTATATCGGTTTCTGTAGCATGATGCAACTAGGAGTATTTCTACTCCCCCCTGGATGGGATGCTCATCCCTCGCAGGGTTACCCCAAGCAGTAAATTCGCCGGTACCCATTTATACACTTGGGTGAAGGGAGGCGCTGTGAGAGTAAAGAACACTACACTGTGCCCTGGCCGAGGCTCTAACTCAGATGGCTCAAGCTGGAGTCCAGCGCACTAACCATTACACCCCTGCCCCACCCACAGTCAGAGAACTTAGGTTAACTTGACAGCTTTCAAGAATAACTTCGAACTCAGTGACAGCCACAAGGCAACGCATGTTGCCAGAGCTTGCTTTTCCATCAACAAAAGGTGCCTGTGTAGGCAATTAGATAGCAGGAGTTTCAATAGTCGGTCCTTGGTAGACAATGGGCGAAATCCCAAGCCAACCATCTAATTTGCACTGGTTTCCTTAATTGTCACATTAACAGGGTTTCTTGCCTGGTTTTGTTTCATTAATGATAAATTTTGGTTTCCAAGTCTTTCATCATAAAAAGTTGAACAGCATTTCATGTTTCAGTTGTTGCAGGTGAAAGAATATTTAGTACTAGTACATTAAAGACTGTTTGATTGCTTACAGTCAATTCTCTAAAAGATGGACACAATAGGGGCCGGTGTCCTAGCGGATTTGGACCCCCCGGTCCAAATCCGCTAGCGAATATGGACCCCCCCGGGTAGTAGACTATAGGCTTGGCGAATGACTTATAAAGTTTTTAAATGTTCGTAAACTAAATTGAAGAATTTGCAGAATTGGGACGAAATTTGTCTTTTTTCTTTTCATCTTAAGCGAAGAATTTTGTGTTCTGATTTAAAGAAACATTGACAAAAGCATGCAAATAGAATAAGTTACTGATTATGATACAAACAATGCTACAAATATAAAAGTTTGGAAGGGGGTCCATATCTGCAAAGTGGGGTCCACATCCACTACCACATCCGCTAGCGGATATGGACCGGGGCGGGGGAGTCCAAATCCGCTAGCGGATATGCACCGCGGGGTCCATATCCGCGGGGGTCCAAATCCGCTGTGACACCGGCACTAACTGCCAGTCTTATAAAGAGTTAAGATACAGTAAAATGACTGACGGAAAAACAGCCTGCATAGACCTTCACCAGTTGTCCGTCTTATAGCGGTGTCCGTCTTACAGGTGTTTGTTAAGAGAGAGTTTCCTGTATTAGTCAGATTGCGAGTAATCAGTTAGTAGGTTAAGCTATGAATTAATAATTTCAAAGCATGATAATAAGCAGGGCAGGTAGTACAACATCTGGTTTTAACATTGAAAACTATTCTTACAAAGAGGTACAAATGAAGAGCTTGGGGCAAAACTATGCTAACTGACTATTTTGGTTTTTTTTTCCTCCGAATTTCAGCATATGGTCTTGAATTAAATAAATAAAAATTGCTCATTTGCTGATGTTCACTGTCTTTCCAAGAAAAGAGAAAAAATAAAATACTATATATCAATAGGTCAGTGCAAATCACTACTTAAATTATCTCCTTTCTTTCTTGAAGTGCTTGCGTGGCGCAAGAGTTTAGGGTTTTCCCACCGGACTAAATAAGAACAGAGAAGTCAAGGTTTGAGTCACATAGGTTCCGTTTTTTTTTTAATTTTTGCTAAAATGCATTTTGTTTTATTGTTACGATTTTATTTTCTCCACAAAAAACTGCAAGCCAGCATCTAAAAGGCACTTTAGAGAAAAAATCTTCGCAGGGTCAAAAATAGTCACTAATAAGCATACTTTTGCACCAAGCTCTTTAATTATAGCATACCATTATATTAAAACTGACAGTGACTTATCCTTATAAAACATTGAAAATCATCATTATGCAATCATTCTTCTAATAATAATAGTTAAGAATTCAGGGTACAAAAAAAGAATGCATTTGCTAGGTACATTGAAATAAATTGTCAGTGCCAGTTTTTTGTCTGCTCACCTAAAAGAGGTCAGCAAGGTTTTTAAATGCTACTGTAAGACAGGACTTTTTTTGCACGCTGAAGATCTCAGTTTTCTGATTGCATATTCTCTCATTCTAACTACAGTCAACTCTCGTTATAGCGGAAACCTTCGGGACTTCGTTTTGTGTCCGGAATAGCGAGAGTCCGTAATACCGGGAGTCATTTTCAGTCAAACCTCTATAGATGGGGATCTGAAATTTGTCCGTAATAGAAGGTGTCTGTAATAGCGGGGTGTCCGCAAGGTGAGAGTTGACTGTATTACAATTGAAGGGAACCTCGGCTGTAAAAGCAACTTAACCTTGAGTTGATTGATATAATGCCTAGAATACAAATTTAGCCGGACAACAGAGATATCAAAGTTAACAATTGTAACAAACAGAAATAATTTAAACTGACTATCCTTTTAAAATTTCCTGTGTACTGCCATCTTGGATTTCATGATGTCACTGCATTGCCCTCAAACAAAAGAACTTCGGCAACACAGCATTGTCCTAAAATCCAAGATGGGATGCACAGGTAATTTGACACCGATAATCTTTTCTATTTCTTACTTTTATTAAATGTTATTTTTACCTTGTCCAGCAAAATTTGTAACTTTAGCATTATTTCAAGTAACTCAAAGTCAACTAGCCTCAATGGCTGAAGTTCCCTTGAAGACTTTTGCAATGAAAAAAACATCCAAAAATAATACTCTTGGTACATTTATTTGAAAAAGAAAATCTTTGTTGGTCACTGTAAGCAAAATGCTGCAATAAACTTAGTGTAAATTACATGTACTTGTTGAGCCCAGAGGAAGCTGCTGATGTTCACCAAAATTTCTGCCAAAAAAAAAGCATCAAGTTTATCTTCTGTGTATATTTGTTGCTTACCATCAATTTCACCAATACACAATTCCGAGAACAATCTGGTACCCTAGCCGAGTCTTTGCAGACTTGAAAAGACAAGTGGCTCTTGAAAGTTCTGTTACAAGATCGTTTTCTATTGGTTGTAAAACTTAAAAAAAAAAAATAAAAAATGGCCAGAAGTAAAGTCGCAACAAGTCTGTTGGAAATTCATTCGAAAGCTAGCAGGGCTCGAAATTGCGACCAATACGGTCGCCAATGCGACTAACTTTTTCTCCTTGGCGACTAAAATTGCTGTTTTGTCGCCAATTTGGCGACCTGAATTTTGCATGATTTAGAAGTACACTGTGTCTATTTCTTAACTTTAGCAATTTTCTGCAAAGTGGCGACTTAAAATTTGCCTCTGGCGACTATATTTTGCCAGTTAGTCGCCAAAAGGCGACCTAACAATTTTTTTTAATTTCGAGCCCTGGCTAGGCATGCACATTTAAGCTGGTAGTCGATATTTTCTGACTTCAAATCATATCTTTCCAGGGTCATTTGTCTCACTGATCACTGGTGTCATGAGGAACGAAGACCCCGGCCCACAATCAAAATCCTTGCGAGCAGCTGATGATACACCTCTGTCAATCAATACTTATGATGCCCTAATATTAAAAGCACTTACTTTCACAGATCCTCTCTAGTGGCCTTGACAGTCCAAAAAATTTAACGCAATTATGTTGTCTACCATGCCTGGTTGTATACATCAATGTCTCTGCTAATGAGCCAACTCTGTCACATGAAAAATTTGTAAAATAAAAGGTTATAAGTCTTGTGTTAAAACAGCCCTCACTATTTTAAACATTAAAATACAAGTACATTATTTCATAAAAATTGCATACAGCATTTCTACCTGTCTAAGGGCCTTATCATATGATCCCGGTTGACTGGGCTGTCTCGGTTTCTTAGATCTCAACACACCACTAAATTTTATGCCAAAAAATTTGTCATACGAACAGACCCTTAGTTGCTAGAAATTCTGTTCTTAAGTCTACTAAACAAATAAAGCTTCTTTTGTAATGATTGTTTGAATGGTAGCCAGTGACTTTGTAAACATTGCCATGTCGGTTCAAAGAAATTTCACTAGCTGAGAAGCCCAACTGGATCTTTGCTAAAAGACTGTGTTAGTCCTGTCTAAGTTACCCTCAAAGGTTTGCTTTTTAGCCAATTGTTCTTTTTTCAAACAATCTTTAATAGTCTCCAAAATTCCAGCTGTTTGAAGGGCTTTATTTAGTTAGCTAAATATACTAAATATTCAGTTAATTATGGAGTGCAAAACAACAAAAAGGGTCACTTTTTCAGCTCTAACTTTGAATAAAATCATTATTTTTAGAAAAATAACAAGCCAATCCCTCAACTTACATTTCCTCTATCCTGGCAATTACATCATGTTAACCCGCTGCCTCGCTAAATGGAAGGTGGGTGCCTGGGATATCCAAGGGCTTCCACTGTGGCCAGCCAGCCCCTAGATAGACTACCGCTCCCATGGCTGGCAAATCCCCGCAACCCAGCCATGAGCCCCCATTCCAGGCACCCGTCAACACTGATAGAATCAGTGGAAGGAAAGAAAAGAGGGAGGGGGGGAGGGGGAACGCAGGCAAACCGTTGCTAACAAGCTAGCAGCGTGAGCTGCTCCAAGACAACCGCTAAAATTGCTAAAACAGCCCGAGAAAACGAGCAACACGAGCTGCTCACACTCTGCTAACGAAAATACTAACACGCACTGAAATGAAGCTGGAACCAACCATGTGAGCCTGCACTTGAACACGCGACCGCTGACCAGGAGGTTGCACGCTTAGCTCGTGGCGGTTAACTTTGTTAAATATAATTTAACTAAATATAAGAAATGTTGGTGGTTTCTTTTTAACCTTGAAATGCATTGTGGGATCAAGCCCTTTTGCCTAGTAAACAGTGGGATGATGTCCTTGGCTGAAAGATTGCCCTCAAAATACCAGTTTCAGCAACGCAGTACAAGATTATGTGCCTGGAAAAATTTTAAAGGGAAGGAAAGCAAAGCAAATGCTACTCAGCGATGGTAATTACAAGACCAAACAAAGAAAGATATCTTGGATTCCAAAACAGTAAAATAGTCCAGGGTTCTCCCTAAATTTTTGAGTACAAGGAGAATAAAATGGAGTAGCCGGCAGAGGAATTTCCGCCATTTTGCACGTGTTGGAATACAGAGTATGTTATCTTACATGGAGTGCTTTTCATCGGTAACCGCTACCTTGCAATCTGAGCCTGTTTCGTTTGCTGAATGTTCAATCGATGTCTGCAAGCAGACTCAAGCGTGGCGAAATTCTCGACGAAACTTTCAAGTTTATTCAGTCAAAAACATTTTTTGGACACTTGCCTCTTTAAGGAAAACTTTGTTTATTTCCGAATGTATTTACCCAAGGGAAAGCAGGCGTCGCAAATGGAAAAGTTGCCGTTGGATGCAAAACAAAGTACTTATTTACTTTTTTATTTGGATCTGAGTAGCTGGCGCGCCCAGGACGACTAGCCGACAATTTTCGCCGGTCGCTGGGGCTTACGGAGATCTCTAATAGTCTAAAGGCCCAATACTGAAGCAGAAACCACACACACACATGCATGGCCTGACAACAATCTTTGTGTATTGATTCCCTACCCCCCAATTCTTTACTAATAAAAGATTCAGCAACTCTTTGCCTTCCCATCTCTGATATTCACAAATAACTGCACTTGCAATGCATTACATGCAGTTTAAGGAGGCTCACAATAGTTTTAGGACAGGATTATCTTTCTTGCATTAGTTCTTTTGTGTATTTAGTCTTGAGCTTGACGTTAAGGTATTTATACATTACGGGTTCCTTTGGTGTCTGATGACAAGAAGCAAGAAAGGTGTCGTTCGTGCGCAGTATAATAGTCAATGAGTAATCGATGGGTCATCGATGACTGATCAATTACATCAATAAGTAATCGATGTCATCGATGAGTACTCGATAGGCCTCAAAAGTTTTGGGCATCGATTACTCAACGATTACTCATTGATGTCATTGATAATCGATTAGTTATGTATGCTTGTCAAACAGGATCAAAATGTCGAAAAGTGATATATATATGTCGAGTTTCCATATTTATGTCCAAATTGTAATATATATGTCCAAATTACAATATATATATCCAAATTGTAATACATATATCCAAATTGTAATATATGTATTCAAATGGTAATATATATATATCCAAAATACAAGTGCTGTGCATGTCCACTGTCCGTTTTATATATAACTTCATACACTTCCTCACATATTTGCGAACAGTTTGATGTATGTATGTCACGCAGTTTTTCGACATATATATTTTTTGCGTTAAGTACTCCGTGTAAGTGTTCATGAATTTACCCGCATTCCAGGGCAAACAACATGGCGGCCCATTGGATTCCAAATGTTGATTCTTTTTTCGATTCTCTGGTAAGAGTCATTCGAGGAGCAAGAACACACTTGTCCACCGACCAAGTCGACAGTGCAGAATTCTGGTGCCGAAGACTTGACGAATATGAGCGAACTTTGAGTTTGTTGTTAGCTAGAGTGGAGGAATCAAGGTCTGATCTAGCAACTGTTGTTCGAGATTTGGAGATCCTGTTAGATACAATAGGGAATCTTCTTGATGCTCGAAGCCTTCGTGGAGACTTTCAGATTGACAGGCAAGATACTCCTCCAAGTCTCTCCTCTGTAGACCGAACTAACCTGCGATCAGGCGTCCTTTCTTTTTCGCGGCGGGAAGAAAAAGGACGCCTGATCGCAGGTTAAGACCGAACAGGAATGGGAAGACCTAGGTTAATTATAAGCAGAACTCAAATTAGAATGCTTAGAGACGAAGGATTTCGATGGGCAGATGTAGTGGCACGTATCTTGGGAGTTTCTCCTATTACTTTACGGAGAAGATTAGCAGAACTTGAAATGCTCGAAGTTCTTCACCTGTGTTTTGAAAGCCTCCAACAACATTTATGGGTAAAACCGTACTGCCACTTGAGAGTTGTACATTTGTAGACGTTGGGGTTGCTCCACCGATCTCGGAACTTACTATCTGACGAACGATACGTTGAATACGCTGTTCCTCCGCAGCCATGCTAACTCTGTGTTCTCTGTAGTTGCGGGTCAATTCATGAACACTTACACGCAGTACTTAACGCAAAAAATATATATGTCGAAAAACTGCGTGACATACATACATCGAACTGTTCGCAAATATGTGAGGAAGTGTATGAAGTTATATATAAAACGGACAGGGGACATGCACAGCACTTGTATTTTGGATATATATATATATTACCGTTTGGATACATATATTACAATTTGGATATATATATATTGTAATTTGGACATATATATTACAATTTGGACATAAATATGGAAACTCGACATATATATATCACTTTTCGACATTTTGATCCTGTTTGACAAGCATAGTTATGTCTGGCTTTTTAGAAATACGAAAAAATACAACAACTGAGTAAAAAGTCCTAAAATATTTTTAAATGCTGGAGTAAAAGGTGTGTTTTCATTCTGTACAACTTACACAATTTAATAAGACTGCGATGTTTTCTTAGTGTAGGAAAGCGGTAAATTATTTGAGATGAAAAAAATTAATCACAAATCACGTCGGCATCACCAGCGTAAAATCGCCGATGAAACTTAAACAATGCCTGTCACTAAATGAAGGGTAGCAAAGCTTTCTTCACTTTACATTACTTTTACTGTCAACAAGAAAAATTCTTTTTCATTTCCAAAGGCTCTGTTATTGTCGAAATCTTCAAAACAATTCAAAACAGCGGCTAAATGAAAACAACGGCTCGTGCAAATTTCGAATGGGCAACCTTTACAGCTGTAATACTGGTTTAGTGGAATTAGATGAGCCTACAACAGATGACTATGGGTGCACCTTCCCCAGAGGCTCCCTTGGCCTTAAAGGTTTTTTCTTTGTCAGAGATAACATTATTGACATGACTTACAAAATAGACAAAAACAAAACGGCTTTTGTGCTTGCTGGCACGGTGCGGCATGTTTGCGGGGAACTACAAAAACGAAGAAAAAACATTTATAAAGTGCCTTTGACTGTAAATGAAGAAATTATTGCTTCTTTGTAATTCTGCATGCTTTTTCTGTTTTTTTTTTTGTTGTTGTTGTATTTTAGTCAATATGGTCATGTTAACAGCATTATGTTGTCAGGTGCCACGCCCACAAAGGATTCTGGGTATTTTCTGAAATAAGCTGTAAATGAGAAATAAATGATGAAAACTCGCCAAATATGTTTCTTTGATGATAATTACTTAAAATCTGAGGAGTTATGGTTGTTTGGGTATACTTTACATCTTTTCATGAAAATGCCCCTTGTTACACCAATGTACATGTGTATTGTGCTACAAGTCAATAACAATCATGCTACGTATTTGTTCAAAGGTAGTTGATCTGGGAAAAAAATCTTAACTTATCCTACGAGAGTAATTTTTTGTTAGCCTGGTTTTCCGAAAGTTCTAATACTTTGCTGCTCTTAATTAAGTGGAGACGTTGCAACAATAATTTTGATAAGTTCGATAAAATCGATAACAATAAAAATTGATAGTTATCGATCACTCACAACGTATCTCTTTATCCATTTTTATCAATTTCCGATGCAATTAGCTAATTTTTATCGATTTTGTTGATTGAACATGCTGGGTTTATAACAGCCACTACACAAACAGGTTATGCAAAACTCCCCTTGTTGCGTGACAAAGGAGACCAGAACTTCACTGTTCCCGGCCCCTTTCTTGCTTTTAGCACATAGAAATTGTCTAAATTTTGAATATGTTACAGTTTTGAATGTATTGAATGTGTATCTGAAAAATGTTGTTTAAATGATTTGTAAGATACCTTAATTTGAATTGTAAATTCAAATTTCACGCTTTTCGGGTGTGGATCAATCAGGTCAATCAGATTTAATTTGATCAGAGAAAAATAACCCCTGGAGCGTAACTGCCGCTATTGCACTAGCCTATTGTTATTTTGCCTAGTTCTTAAGCGGACCACTAGTTACAGTACCGCTCAAAAGTAAGTTGACAGTCCCTCGAGCCTCGATCCTCGATAATTTAGAGTATCGAGTCTCGAGTATCGCGTCTTGAGTCGAGAAACTACTCAGGGTTTAGAACCTGAAGATGCAAAACAGCTCCTATAGGAGCGGTGTGCGACATATGCAGACTGCAGACTGGCAGATTATATATCGTGTTACCTATACCATCACTGATAGCTAACCTAAACAGTCTAACGGAAGTGCTATTTTGGCAGGAGCGCTAGTTTGGACAACAGAACTTCTAGTTTGGCTAACCCAAGCGCGAGTCTGCAAGTCTGCAGTTGTCACACACCGCTATAGGAGCCACCACTTCAAATGCAAGCAGCGATCAGGGTTTAGAACCTGAAGATGCAAAACAGCTCCTATATGAAGCTGAGACATGTTGGAATAATAGCAATAAAAAAAAGTTTGGATTTCATTATTAATTGATATTATATAGTACTAAATTTCTCGATTTTAATCTTCGTGTCCTATATTTTGCGAGTATTAAATTTCGCGTTTTTTTTTTTAAAATGGCGAAATTTAGTACTCCCGGAATTTGGTGAGAATAAGGTAGTCGATTCCTGTTAGCGTACTTATTAGTTTCATTTCCAACTGCTTGGTTACTGTTTAGTTGTTTCGTTATTAAATAAAGAGTTGGGTAAAGCGAAATATTGCACAACTGAGAATCATCTGTATTTGTGATTAGCACTTTGCGTCTCTACATCGTCAACAGGAACGTCAGTTATAAGAAATCAAAGGCTCCCTGAGCAGCTCATGGATGAATAGTCCAATCCCAAGTTTACTTTTGCCCCTGTGGCAAAACGAGTCTATGTGCGAAACTATTGGTATGAGAATATGATGTCACCTGTACAGTCATTCGCATGAAAATCAAGTGATTTTCATGATTTTCACGGGAAACGTTTTGCACAAGCACTCGCTCTGCAAATGGAAACTCAGACGGTGGAAGTCAATGTCTGCATACACTCTTTTTTGTTGTATAAGAATGTTGTTTCTCCGGCCCAGGCTGAATATTCTTATTTTTCTGCCGATTTTAGGCTGAAAACATTCTTGTATTATTCTTAAATTATAGCTTATGACATTTCCGTTTTAGAATTTATTGGGGTATCAATTATAAGTGTTTGGTATTAAGATCTGTATTGCGTTACATTGTACATGTGCTCCATCGCTTTTCGTTGCTGTCAGTGAGGTCTAAATGTCACGTCAAACGCCGACACTAGATATAGCACGATGAAAACGAAAGTACCCGATTTTGTTTCAACTATGTCAAGGACACTGAATCAAGTGTAATCACTGCAGTAAAAACCTTGTTAACCAGCAAGGGTTGTTTTATACGGTTAAAAAAACAAATGAAAATTGTATTGTATTTACAGATGTTTCAACCCACAAAACTATATCTATCCTTTTCAAAAATCTCAGCCTCGGCTTTATTCTTAAAATTTCGCAAATTTTAGCCTCGATTTTCTTATAAAATATATTATAAAAAAAAGAGTGTATGTGCCAAGCGGCCCATCAGGCCAGCACTGATAAGAATAATTTAACAAAAAAAAAACCAACAATTTACCATCTTCTCGTGGTCTGTTCACAATGTCCAATTACAAAGCTTTAGATATCAACACTGAAGCTTGTGTGAAGCCACCTGAAGTAACTTGGCATCAAACAATTAAGGCGTAATTGGCTCTAAGCTACTGGAATGGGTGCAAAACGTTTTCTTTGTATTAAAGAAAAAATTTCAGCTAAAGAAAAATTTAAAATCTTTTCGCTGCTCGCCATCTCTACATGTACTTTCTGAAGTGCTCCGGCTGCTCTCAAGACAAACTATGTCACAGAGCTTTCTCGCAAAAATAAAAGCACCGCTCACATTCTCGCGAAAACCATTCGATAGCCCTAGCAAATCTTATCCCTTTCATAAAGGTCAACTTTAGCTTACATGTTTCACAATCGCATGATTTCACCTGTGACATATGATGACAAATTCACTTATCAACTTATCCCCCATACAATTACATCGACATCTGGTTATCGTTAAACAACACAACAACACATACGTTCCTCCCAAACATCTCTGTTTCACCTTATTTCACCAAGTAAATAAAAAAGAACTCCACTTGCATATTACTCCTATGAAAAAGATCTAACAATTCTCAGTATTGCTTTTTAGCGGAAATTCGCGCTAAATACAATAACATACTGTCTCGGGTTAAAACGTGATGCGTTTATCTTGCCAAAAACATGCCATTCTCTGCACATTAGAGCATAGCACAGAAATACTCACGCTAAAAAGATATCTCCAAACACGATATAATATTACTTTGGCGTGGTTACGAAAATAACTATCTTGTCTAAAGTTTCAACAAACGCTGAGCTACAACATTAGCAATGAAATCATTTGCCACAACACATTGGATTTCAAAACAAATATCGTACCAGCATTATTTACGCTAAAGTTCACGTAATGCTGCCGAAGGGGAGAACTGTATTAAGTATGTCAACAGTTACCTAATGAACTGTACGATGAATATATTTGAAGCTTTATCGAGTGAAATCAATTTAAATTGTTATGGGGTATAGTAGGTTGTTTGGTGGGATTTAAAAGATAGTTCGTGCAAAATACAACAACCCTTCTATTCACGGGAATTTCTCCCGGGCGCGCTACGCTTTGATAAAGACTTGATATTTTACACCCTCTAATGCATCAGTCTACCCCTGTGCCCCTCGGAGAGTGAGTGAGAAACTAATATTCCCACATGTTTTAAAACGGATATCAAGAACTAAGTTTTCTATATTCCAAGCGACACGTAGTAGAGATATTTACCGTGGCTACCGTGGTTATGCATAGGTTATATTTCCGACTGTAATATGTAACCAATCTTCTTAATTCTGAAATTGTTTGTAACTGTAAGGCTTTGTCACGCTATGCCTAACTTTGCAACACTTTCCTAAAACAAGGCCAAGTGTATCCCTAACAAATATTCCCTGCCTTGCAGGCATAAACGAGGAAAGGGTAGCATGAAGGCCAAAACTGTAAGAGAAGGCAAGAAACACTAACCTATAGCGAGAAACAGACTGTTTCCAATAAGCAATACACTTTAATCTCCTTCACCCGCAAAAATTCCATTCATTAGCCTTTGCATTGTTTCCTCCTCCAGGTAACATTTTTCAAGGCATTTTTTCGGTCGTGACATCGTCGCCTTTTCCATATTGCCGAAGCTAATGTTCCTTAGCTTTATAATTTTCAATTATAGCACTCCACGAAAGGTCTCCTCTTTAAAATTGAACGAAAGCCCATCCTCATGCTGCGATACGCTATGCTGCCGCACGTCCTTCTAGTCTTTGCATGTCCATTTGTCGCAGCTACTGCTGCTTAGCTTGACAAATTTCAATTTTACAACTCCACGAATTGAACCAAAAACCATCTTCGTGCCGCGTTAACCACCATATGTTGAACTCCATGTTGTCGGACAAAAAATTCGCCTTTCTAGTACCCCGCTAAAACCTGCTGAACCTACACCACGAAGTGTCTAGGACAAGAACCATACTAAGCAGGGGAGGGATAGGAGAAACGATTTAATCCGGTTTTAATGAATAAATTAATCAGAATCGAGTGAGTGAGTGAGTGAGTGAGTGAGTGATGAGTGAATGAGTGATCGAGTGCCATCCGATCGCCTTCTATACTCATGGATGTTACGTAACATCCATGAGCAAAAATATGTTAAGCACAGATAAAAGAATCACAACTGAAAAAAAAGGTACAAGAAAGCAAGAAAGGTGTCGTTCGTGCACAGTATAATAGTCGATGAGTAATCGATGGGTCATCGATGACTGATCAATTACATCAATAAGTAATCGATGTCATCGATGAGTACTCGATAGGCCACAAAAGTTTTGGGCATCGATTACTCATCGATTACTCATTGATCATCGCCAATAATCAATGACTAACCATCGATTACTCAACGATTACTCATTGATGTCATTGATCATCGATTAGTTATGTCTGGCTTTTTAGAAATACGAAAAAATACAACAACTGAGTAAAAAGTCCTAAAATATTCTTAAATGCTGGAGTAAAAGGTGTGTTTTCATTCGGTACAACTTACACAATTTAATAAGACTGCGATGTTTTCTTGGTGTAGGAAAGCGGTAATGTGTGATTCCATAACATATCCATACTTCCCGCACGGAAGCCCCCCACCCCTCCAGAAATTCCAATTCAACCTCATACATTTCTTTAAATTTTTTGGTTTTTGGGAACCCCCCACCCCCCAGGAATTTCCAATCCCTTCCGTGGGGGGAGTATGGATATTTTCTGGAACTGCACAATTTGAGATGAAAAAAATTAATCACAAATCACGTCGGCATCACCAGCGTAAAATCGCCGATGAAACTTAAACAATGCCTGTCACTAAATGAAGGGTAGCAAAGCTTCCTTCACTTTACATTACTTTTACTGTCAACAAGAAAAATTCTTTTCATTTCCAAAGGCTCTGTTATTGTCGAAATCTTCAAAACAATTCAAAACAGCGGCTAAATGAAAACAACGGCTCGTGCAAATTTCGAATGGGCAACCTTTACAGCTGCAATACTGCTCCAACGACAACCGAAGTAATTCAACCGTGTATCTCTATGTCAACTCATTCTTTAAAAGCAGCGACTAGAAATACGTGGGAATCACAAAAAATGAAACGTCAAAATACGGGGATTTCCTTGTGACGGCACGCGCCAGCTTGTTTTTCTTTTGACGGTGGGAAATAATTTACATGTGATCCATTTCCACACTTTCTATCAATCAGTGATTGTCAAAACATTTAGAATTGTTCCAAAAAGTTACACTTTATCAGATGAAATTATTCTTCCAGCAAACAATCTAGCGGTAAAAGAAGTAAACAACTTCTGAATGTTCACATTTGCATAATCGCAACTCTGTCGGCACTTGATTTACCGGATGAAGTTTGCAGTTAACAGAAAGCTCTTCCATTTAAATGGATAACTGTTCCGATTTTTAGTTAATCAAAGGGATAAAAAACGGATTAAACACTTTAAGAAACCGTTTAAACGTTTCTGTAAACCGTTTAAATGGATAGTGGTTTTTATAAAACGATTTGCTTAGTTAATAAAACGGATCAAAAAACAGTTTAAAACGTTTTCAGAAACCGTTTAAACGTTTCTTAAAACTGTTTAAACGGATGCTAAACGGATAGAAAATGCTTTCAAGCCGTTAAATGGATATCCATTAGTGTATGTTTTCCCAAATCAGGTCACATTTTTGTTTTTGACGTGTGTAAAACAAAGATTGTCGTGGCAATTCTTCCCGTCAAATAATCTGTGAAAAGAAGTTAACAAATTTGCTGAAGTGCTCTCACTGGCAGTGTTCTCCTTATCAGGCGGTAACAGGTAAAACTTACCGCCTTAAACACTACTCTTTACCACCTAGAACTGCTTGGAAATCTTGAAAGTATCACAAGAAATATCCTTCTTTACCGGTTTGAAAATTTATCGTACCTGCTGTGTTGGAAACTAGGGAGAACACTGACTGGTTATTTAATTTTTCGTTTTTAAACTCACCTTGACTTAGATTGAGCTGTTTTTTACCAAAAACATTCAGAAAGGTTTTATACTGATGCATTTAATTGTCTGATATTTAAAAATCACAAATCGTGCCATTCTTTCAATGACCACAGATGACTGTCCAAAATCGGGTCGTGTCCGAGCAAAATCATGTTTGACCGGACAATGTGACTGGCACCTGTCTGTTAGTAATTTCAAGCCTGAAAAGGCGCATGTAAATAAATCGTTTAACAAGGTTTATGTATTTTTTAATTACGTTATCATCGCCTCAATTGAAACCAAATCAAAGGACTCTTGGAGTCACAACTGAATTTGGGTAATTCCCTTGTCATGCTTTCTGTATGTACATGTATACGTTTTTTTTTTTTTTTTTTTTTTAAAAACAGAGTGGCTCAGTGGTAGTGTGACAGATTAATAACAGAGACATCGAGGATTCGACTCCCGGAGGGGGTGGATTAAATTTCTTTTTCCTTTTTTGCGGTTCAGTATTTCCCTCTGTATAAATGCTTTTGAAAAGAAGGAGCATTACAACTATTAAAGAGATAGATTTATTACAAGAAAATTTCAGTTTAGGTTTTTTAAAAACTGCAAAGCAAAATATAGACTTAATCCGCTATCAAATATTCACTTAAATTGATATTCAAACATCTAAGAATTCTCACACTGAGTAACGCAACAACGCACGAGAAATAAACGCAGGGAAGATGGTAAGTTTTTGCAAGCATGTGACGCATCTGAATTCAGTCACTTGCTTAACTCTGGCTCGATTCTTATAACAACACCGTTTACAGCTGTCCAGCAGTATTCCTACAAAAAGTCTACAGCCCACCAACCAACCAACCAATTGAGCGACAATTTTTCCGCTAATATGTACTCCTTCATAAATTCAGTTGTAAAAATAAACTTTTAAAAAGTAAAAAGTAAAAAGATTCTGCATATTTTTAATTAACATGGTACGGTGGTGGTGATGGTGCTTCCATTTGCGTGTTCAAGAAGCTGCCATCTCTTGTCAAACGTTTTCGGGAGAATCGTCATAGAAGCCGCACTCGGTTCATTTTTATAATCAATTCATAATTTCATTGCACACATCAAAGTAAAATGCCCAAATGAGAACATGTTTTAACCCCCCCCCCCCCCCCCACCTTTCTCTTCCTAACTGAACTCTTAATCAATGCAATTATTGTGGAGATTTATCTTTGCAATAATTATAAAAAAAAAGTATTCTGAAATGAAATCCACTGCAAACATCGCACAATCTGAACAAACTCCAGACCCCGCACAGCCAAAGTGGGTTGAAATCCCCTTTATAGTGTCATTGGCCATGATCTTTAAGGAAATTTTACACGAATGCTATGAAATGACACAATGCTCACCTTAAGCTGCCACAGTGCCCCTGACAGACGCTTTAAGTGTAAAAACAAGCCATTCTTGCTAACAAGCACTGGTAATGACACAAGGCAGGCTGTCCATGTCTCTGCTCTCTCAGAATGAAGAAAGCAACTCCTTCCTTTAGAAGTGGACTGTCTAAGATGATTTGTTTAACTCATTGCCATATTTACCTGAGAAAAGAAAATATAACAAGCATAGTAAATAACACTTGCTTGAGAACACATGGTGATTGTTCAGCATGGTGACCTAAAGTGTAGTGTACAGGAGACCAGATTGAATGTTGGAGAGTTAATTGGAGCACTACATGTTGTGTCCTTGGGCAACTCTCTTTCTTCTCACAGTGCCTTCTTCATACTAAAACGACTGATGACGTAATCAATTGTGTAATTTTTATAATGCAAAAACTTGAATATCTCTGGAAGGAAAGAAGATTTTACTAAAGGAAAACACCATTGTTCTCTCTTAGCCCTTTAATGCCCAATAGTGACTTATAGATTTTACTCTGCCTAACGCCAGACGATTTTACTCGCCAAAGGGAGGCCCCTTGGGCACTAGAGGGTTAAAAAATTATCTCCTTTAACCCTTTAATGCCCAATAGTGACTTATAGATTTTACTCTGTCTAACGCCAGACGATTTTACTCGTCAAAGGGAGGCCCCTTGGGCACTAAAGGGGTAAAAGCCTTTCAAATGAGGCTTATTTTTTACTTCATAGACACCTTAAACGTTTGGTCGCATTTCGTCTATTGACTCACTTTCGCAGTCATGGAAATATTTGGGAGGTAACTTTAAGACAGAATATCAAAAGCATTTAAAGAGACACACTGACAACATTTACTGAGGGATACATGACTTCAGTGTGAAAACTTGCCCACACATTGGTCCTTATAATGTAGATACAGAAACACACCGACAATATTTACTGAGAGATACATGACTTCAGTGTCAAAACTTGCCCACACAATATTGGTCCTTATAATGTAGATACAGAAACACACCGACAATATTTACTGAGAGATACGTGACTTCAGTGTCAAAACTTGCCCACACAATATTGGTCCTTATAATGTAGATACAGAAACACACTGACAATATTTACTGAGAGATACATGACTTCAGTGTGAAAACTTGCCCACACAATATTGGTCCTTATAATGTAGGTACTGAGACACACTGATAATATTTAATGTAAGATACATGACTTCAGTGTGAAAACTTGCCCACACAATATTGGTCCTTATAATGTAGGTACAGAAACACACTGACAATATTTACTGAGAGATACGTGACTTCAGTGTGAAAACTTGCCCACACAATATTGGTCCTTATAATGTAGGTACTGAGACACACTGATAATATTTAATGTAAGATACATGACTTCAGTGTAAAAAGCTGCCCACACAATATTGGTCCTTATAATGTAGATACAGAAACACACTGACAATATTTAATGTAAGATACATGACTTCAGTGTAAAAACTTGCCCACACAATATTGGTCCTTATAATGTAGATACAGAAACACACTGACAATATTTACTGAGAGATATGTGACTTCAGTGTCAAAACTTGCCCACACAATATTGGTCCTTATAATGTAGATACAAAAACACACTGACAATATTTACTGAGAGATACATGACTTCAGTGTGAAAATTTGCCCACACAATATTGGTCCTTATAATGTAGGTACTGAGACACACTGATAATATTTAATGTAAGATACATGACTTCAGTGTGAAAATTTGCCCACACAATATTGGTCCTTATAATGTAGGTACTGAGACACACTGACAATATTTACTGAGAGATACATGACTTCAGTGTGAAAACTTGCCCACACAATATTGGTCCTTATAATGTAGATACAGAAACACACTGACAATATTTACTGAGAGATACGTGACTTCAGTGTGAAAACTTGCCCACACAATATTGGTCCTTATAATGTAGATACAGAGACACACTGATAATATTTAATGTAAGATACATGACTTCAGTGTGAAAATTTGCCCACACAATATTGGTCCTTATAATGTAGGTACCGAGACACACTGACAATATTTACTGAGAGATACATGACTTCAGTGTGAAAATTTGCCCACACAATATTGGTCCTTATAATGTAGGTACTGAGACACACTGATAATATTTAATGTAAGATACATGACTTCAGTGTGAAAATTTGCCCACACAATATTGGTCCTTATAATGTAGGTACTGAGACACACTGACAATATTTACTGAGAGATATGTGACTTCAGTGTGAAAATTTGCCCACACAATATTGGTCCTTATAATGTAGGTACTGAGACACACTGACAATATTTACTAAGAGATACATGACTTCAGTGTGAAAATTTGCCCACACAATATTGGTCCTTATAATGTAGATACAGAAACACACTGACAATATTTACTGAGAGATATGTGACTTCAGTGTGAAAATTTACCCACACAATATTGGTCCTTATAATGTAGGTACTGAGACACACTGATAATATTTAATGTAAGATACATGACTTCAGTGTAAAAAGCTGCCCACACAATATTGGTCCTTATAATGTAGGTACAAAAACACACTGACAATATTTACTGAGAGATACATGACTTCAGTGTGAAAATTTGCCCACACAATATTGGTCCTTATAATGTAGGTACTGAGACACACTGATAATATTTAATGTAAGATACATGACTTAAGTGTAAAAACTTGCCCACACAATATTGGTCCTTATAATGTAGGTACAAAAACACACTGACAACATTTACTGAGAGATACATGACTTCAGTGTGAAAATTTGCCCACACAATATTGGTCCTTATAATGTAGGTACTGAGACACACTGATAATATTTAATGTAAGATACATGACTTAAGTGTAAAAACTTGCCCACACAATATTGGTCCTTATAATGTAGGTACAAAAACACACTGACAACATTTACTGAGAGATACATGACTTCAGTGTGAAAATTTGCCCACACAATATTGGTCCTTATAATGTAGGTACTGAGACACACTGATAATATTTAATGTAAGATACATGACTTCAGTGTAAAAAGCTGCCCACACAATATTGGTCCTTATAATGTAGGTACAGAAACACACTGACAATATTTACTGAGAGATACATGACTTCAGTGTGAAAACTTGCCCACACAATATGAATGAATGAATGAATGAATGAATGTGTATCTATATACAGCACATATCACATATGTCTCATGGCGGTTTACAATTCTATTGAGTGAGATAGAACGTCAGCTTGTGAAGGCGCCTCTGGCTGCCGCTATCAGTCCATATTTGATCTCACTCACCCACCCAGCCCATGCATGAAATGTGAGATGAACTAGAGATAGACCACCACACCGGGAACTACATGCCCTACTCTTTTCGATAAGTGTGTGGGTCCTT
>JAHPZR010010826.1:0-24165 GCA_019787425.1 Platygyra sinensis | reverse complement strand
CATCATCAAAAAACAACTGACAATGCCAGGTGCTTAGTTTTGATGTTGTTATATTAAACATCTGAGTCATCATAACATCAAACCTCTAGACACAACATGTGCAAATTCACTTGTACATGTGTAACAGTGCCAAGTTCATAGAGTTTAAACTAGCATTGGACATTATGCACAAAATATGGCTAACATTGAAAGATGATGGTGTCTATGGCCCATTGCATTCGGGCTAAAAGCAAAATAATTATTATTAGAGGAGATAACGGAGTATTAGGATAAAGAGTATTTTGCCATTCATTTCCCACTTAAAAATTTTAAGGGCTTGTGTACCTTCTCACTTGTAGCAATTCAACTCCCGCATACTGGCATTTGAAAACAGTGAAGAAATAAAATTTAGCATAAGACCCCAAGTACGGCCCCAAGTACGCATTGCGGAACAAATTTTTTCAGTTGTTTCCTTCTGGCAAATAATACATTTTAGCCAGTCAACAACCTGAGCAAAGACATGCTTCGGTCCCAGTTCTTTGCTTGTTCACGGTTAACCCATTTCTTCACTCTTAAGTCAAACTGGGCTATGTTTCTTTCTACCAATAGTTTCCACTACAGTCGCGCGCCGAATTACACAGACAAACTTTGATATGAGATGTCGCAACTGCTTCTTTCGAACTAAGGCAATTAAAAATGTAAAATGCAAGGAAAGGGCAGCAAAAGCATGTGCAAATTAATATTCAGCCGTAAATTAAGGCCAGTATTCATTTGAAAATTAACAAGAAATTAACAAAAAAGAGCATTTAAAGGCTTAATTTGATCATATATTTCGTGTTTTGAAATAAACGAGTATTATTTCTCGAAAAAAGACCGACGACAAGAACTTTGCGGGGGGTCTCATGACTCAAAAATTTAATTACCTCTCTCTCTCGCTAGAATAACAAAATTGAGCTTGGCACTATATCAGAAATTGATCAGTATGGGAATGCACCTAATCGTAAAAAGTTTGGTGCTTGTATCAAAAATCGCACAATTCAAGAGCTATGCCGCAGAACTATTATTCTCCCGTAATGCCCTCGGGCCAATTACGGATTATGCAAATTAGAAAAGGAAAAAACACAAAAGGTTACAGAAAGCTAGACCAATATTCAAACACCATCGTTTTATTAAGAGGGTTAATGAAAAATAACCGCTGAGCGGTTTAGTCGCGCTAAGCTGCTATAAGTGATGTTTCTATTCATTTAACAACAGAGGCGGGGAGCCGAGCGGAGAGATCCGAGAGAGATCTTCTATTTCTCGCTTGCCTTCCTCTCTACAGTTATTTAATTAGTTTTCTTAAGTTCGTCAAGATTCTATCAAAGCTGCTTTAACACCGTCTTAAAATAAAGTGAGACCCGCTCAGTTAGGGATACGGGTACTGGATTGTACTTAGTATCAACAACGGTGAAAAACTTCATTATTGTAAATTAAAAATTATTGTGATGACTAAGATCAGTATTCAAACACCATCGTTTTATTAAGAGAGTTAATGAAAAATAACCACTGAGCGGTTAGTGGGGCTGAGCTTCTTAAGTGATGTTTCTATTCATTTAAAAACACAGGCGTGGAGCCGAGAAATCCGAGAGAGATCTTCCATTTTGGTGTAGAAAAGGATTTTCGGTGATCAAGGAAAAACAAAATTGATGTCCTCGTGCATTTCGGGGGAAAGCCGGATTGTGTACAGTCAAGTTTACGACGGAACACAGTACACTGCGACTTCATTTAACACTTTACGTTTGGGTTCAGCATCGTTTAGTTTTTCCAAGAGCTCTCTCAGTTTTGTTTCCAAAATAGATACAATGATTATAAATTTTTAATCGGGAAGTTGGTATAAGCAGTTGACACTCGGGCGGCAGTTTCTTACGGAATTGTGATATGTTTATGAGGAAAATGTTTCTTAAGATTTACTTTTGGAACATAAATACAAGAGCATCCAAAAGGTCGTTTCTATTAGAAATTCGTTACTTAGCAAAAGTTGTACTGCTGAGAAAACCAGGATAACAACTCGATTTAACCTAACGCGAACTCGCAAAATGGATTTTCCGAAGTGATTACTCGCTGACTGAGGAAAATTGTTTTGGATATGTTCTCTTAGAAGACTACTCTGATATGTAGCTGGCTCTGTGAATTAACCCTCCCGCCATGCCTCCTCCCTACAATGTAATAGGGTTTTCTGATTTAGCGGAAGTTCGCGGAAGTTCGAGCCATTTTTCCGAGTCGTGAAATTGAATCCATTATACTGTAAAAGATTAACTCGATTTTTTTTTTGTTATAAGTAAATCTTTGCACGATGTCGTTTTTTTATACAAAATAACTGGAAAGTAAAGATAACGGGACTTCCGAGAGACACTCCCCTGGCCGTAGAAATTACCTTCTTGAAAACAGGTTGTCTTGGGTAATGGAAACTTGTATAATTTTTGAAGAAAAAGATCTATTTGAGCGTTGCAGTTGTTTTCACACTTACACTGCAGTTGCAGTGTAACTGCAGGTTTGCCATTATCGGCTACTCGATTGGTCAATAAACAGCAGAGGACCACAAACGAGTCTAAGAAGTTTTTTTCATGGGTGATTGTGTTTATTTTCCATTAAGTACTCGGAAATTTCACTTCCTGAGTGAAAAATTCCGGCGCATTCTACAGACGCCTCAGTCTGCGAATGATTAAGTTTCTCCTGTTTGAAAGGAAACCGCAAGTACAAACAACAAAGGGCAAAAAGAACGCTTGTGCCTAAATATTAAATTAATAGATGCATAGACTTTTGAAATCCAATAGAGTGTTCAATTTGCATTCTCAATGAACGGAGAGCCCGCTTTGCCTGCAACTGTCTACGATTTCGTACGATCCGTCTGCGAGTTATAACAGGCACGCTCGCAGCGTAACCTCCGTCAGCCAGAATGCGTGCTCGACGGGGCAAATCTCTGGCTCAGCCATTTCCAATCTGAGGAAGACTCCAGTAGCATTGGGCATCATTCATGTGTCCTGGAAACCTGTGACGTACAATAGTGGTGGTTATCCATGGAAAAAAAAAGGCTTTGGTCAAAGAAGACGATTAATACTACACCCTGTGACGAGAAGGACGATAAGACCAACAGTGTCCACAACTATCTGCGATGAAATAAAGTGGCAGCGTTTATCCCCACGGTAAAATTCGGCTTGAAGTGGTCCGGAAGGACGGCGAATCTGGTGAATGTTTCCGTCAATCAAACCCACGGCGTTTGGAAAGCTTGGGAATGTGTCTAAGAATTGGTTCCATTGTCGAATCGAGTGCCATTTTATGAAACGTCGGTAATTTGTAAATAAAATAGGTACAACATGGTAGATCTCCTCGGCTACCGTGCTTTTAGAAATGCAGAATATGTATGCAAGAGCATGAAGCTTTAAGTATTGGCGAAGCCAAATAAAAACGAGTAATACTCTGTTGAGCACATCGAGAATACAGCGAAGTCTCCTGTCCGTACGCGGTGTTAGAGGCCAATATCTTGGTAAAGTTACCTCTCCGTTAAAGTGTACCTAACCCCAAATTGTTTTCTCGCTAAAAACTAATACTCCTTGTTATTTGAAATACTTCTGCGAAAAAAAATTTTGATTCGGATAAATCCTCGATTTCTGTGCCCCGACGAAATCTCGAAAATAGCTCCAAAACACCGCCATGTTGTTGCACGACCGAGTCTGAGGAGAATGGGTCCAGCAGCCGGTGTGACGTCTACCCAGGAAGATCGAATATCTCCTGTCCTCTCATTTCCTTGAAGATGATGCGAAACATATTCGAAAAGTGCGCAGAAACGCCTTCCAGAGGTGCTATCGGCTGTTGCAGCGATATCCCAGATTTAAAGAAAGATGTACTATACAATTAACAGCGATGATCGGTCAAGAGTACAATAAAAACGTAAACGATGGTTGATTTTGTCGAACTATCGAACAAGCGGACTATCTCTGTGAGGGCTAAACTTCAGAATACCCGGCCACTTATTAACATGTCATTGAATAAGAATAGCAACTATTGTTATATTCCTCGTTCTTCAAAGCACACCGACACATGTAAATGAGTGGACGGGTATTCTGAAGTTGCTCTGTGAGAACCATTGAAGAACTCTTAGTGGAATTTGTTCCGCAGACTTTCAAACGCTATTTTCAAAGTTTTCAGCTGAAAGCCAACCAGCAATTTGTAGAGATACTAACGACAACCTATATCTTCCAATCCCACAGTATTTATAACATATCCGGCAACATCGCGCGATAAATTACGAAGCATTACGACCGATATATAAGCTGATATGTAAACAAGTCGCAACCATACGGCGCCAACCAACACTTATTTCACTTTCGATTCAGATAAAAGTCGAAGACTAATCCTTTAACATTACATGATATCTGAACAAAATTGTTAGACTCGGAGAGTTTTTCGAAGGTTTGGAAGACAGCAGTTCGACAAAAATTCTGTGTATTAAGTAGTGTCGAAAATATGACCGCGTAATATTATCTGCAGACCGCTTAAGGAGCACATCCTGTTCGCTTATCCGACGAATTTCGCTGCAAGCATCGAGAAAAAATTGCATCGCTTATTTATAGTTAAGACTTAAAACGTGTAACAATGTGAAATCGGTAATTGTATGAAATGCTACCTTCCTCTTTCCTTCCCGCAGCTTCAAAAATAAAGGTCTAAACAATTCTACGATTCTCAATCGCCGGATCGGATCGATGCCAGTCAGCCAGTGTTTTGGAGGTCATCACGTCTCGAAAACTGCAACACGTACTTCGCTCTTATAAACATAAAGCATTCCAGAAGGTAAATTACAAACTGGATTTAATAGAGCAACCATACCTTGACAAAATAATACGTTCTCGCTAACGACAACTGACAGAAGACGGGCTTTAAACACTCGTGGAACCTTGTGCTTAGGTAATGAATTTACCATCCAAAGCAGTCCTTGAGTTTTCTTTCCTGCTTTTCGTTTTCCTCCTCCTCCACTTCGTATCTAGCTTTCCATTCCTAATATACAAGCAGCTAGTCCGTAAAGAGGTCTTCCCCGTCGTCGCTTGAAATTTTTGTAAAGTGCTCTCAAAGCTCCAAGCAGTGATTTCACACGGTTGTCGAAGTTTATTTCGGAGTCTTACGAATCGAAACTTAACTCTGACTCCAGTGATGAAAAAGAAACGATTCTTAAACAAAATTCGGACGTTTTATATAGTGAAAAGATTAATTTTGCTTTCCATTTTCTCGAGCAAATACAGAGAGCAGACTGAAGCGCCATCGTTTATTGTTCCTGGGTAGACGTCATCAGCAACCGCCTCCCCAGACTCCCTAAAACTCGGTCGTGCAACACTTCAAGCTCGACTTTGAGAGGGCATAGGAAATCGAGGATTCAAGCTAATTCAAAAAATTTTGCGCCCAAATGCATCGAATAACAAGTAGATTCGATTTAGCGAAAAAAAAAAATGGGGGTTAGGTGCACTTTAAGGCTGAAGACCAAAAACGTTGGCGGGGGAAGAACACAAGGAATTGAATCTTGAGTAACATTTAAAAAACAAGAAGCCAGATAAATTGATAAAGCAATTACGGGGTAGGTAACTATAAGAAATGCTGGGGGAGGAGGTGGGAAGTTTTCTTTAGGCATTCTTATTTGTTTGGCCCATTACCCATTTAAAGTGCACCTAACCCCAAAAATGTTTTTTCGCTAAAACAATAAAGCTTATTTTGTGGAGTAATTAGCCGCAAAAATTTTTCGATTTGGTTAAATCCTCGAATTTCTGTGCCCCCTTGAAACCGAGTTTCGTATGGTTCACGACCGAACATAAGGAGTCTGGGGAGAGTAAAGCCGTGACGTCACTTCGAGAACGAAAGCTTCGGCTGTCCCAGTCGGGCCTTTTACTCTGTGTGAGCGTGGAAGCCTTTTTGCCGCACAAGTTTTTCGCTGGGGGCTCCACAGTCGACAGATTTCTGTTTTTATCAACAATATCTTCTACTTCGTCGGATTCTGAAATGAGCTTTGACTCAGAAGACTCCGAAATTTATTATATCGCTGAAGAGAATGACGACTCGCACTTGTAAACAAAGCAAAGTGAATAGTTAAATGATGACGGCCGAGCTGATTTATATGCTGACAACTCTCTGGCCAACGAAGAATGGATAGACAAAATGAGGTGGATGCTGACAAAGAACTCGAACGAGCTCTGATGGACAGACCCGAAGGCAATGATATGTAGAAGTCAAAGAGACTGTAGCGTGTGGTGCGTATATTTACTACAATCGCGCATTCTTCGATCTCGCATTAACATACTTTCGTATAAATAAAAGTCAAGTCCGTTAACTTTCTCAAATTATTTTAACTTCACTCGTTCAACGTAGACCAAAATGATTATCCCATGACACAATGTTTGTGTTCTTTTCCTGCGAGTGTGGAAATTGTAGCGTCGCTTCCCTTCAAAACATCAGCGAATGTTATTGTTGTTATTATTATACTAGAGTGAGTTAGAAGGTTGTCAAGACTCAAAGAAGAGTGATCTTGTTCTTGAAGATATTGGTGCTGATGTTACCTTAAAGTGTGTTACTGAATATCCAGGAATTAAACCTGTATGGCTTCAGAAATGGAGTTTTAAGATTAGTAGTGGGCAAATACAAAACTATCTGTCGGCTGTGCCGACTGACTGCTGTTGTTTCTCAGATCAGATGCAACAACGGCTTCATGAATCGATGGACGGTTATTCCAAATTCGTCTCGCTTAAGTCACTGAGTCAGCAAAATCCCTTCCTCTCTCTGAAAATCCAGGCATCGAGCGAGATCATCTGGTTTGAAATACTCTATGGAACAGATCACCGAACTCTTAGACGGCTATCACTTTGCACGAATCGAGCCATCACTTTGTACGTTTCTTCTCTTCAGGACATCTCTCCATAAAACGTATGGCATAAAGCGGAGTACCTCCTGTAAGTTTGTTGTGTTGCTACATCACACTACAGCGCACCTGGCTAGCATTTTTTTCGAACAACTTTTCCAGCCTTTCCCACAGAAACAAGTAAATATGCGAATCTCAGAATTATCGTGTTCTCGATTTGACGTCACATCCGGCCCTCGACCCATTCTCCGTTAAACTCGGTCGTGGACCAAAATGGCGGCAATTTCACGTACTTTGACGAGCCATAGAAAATCAAAGATTTAACCAAATCGAAAAATTTTTGCGGCTAGTTACTCCACAAAATAAGCTTTATTGTTTTAACGAAAAAAAGGTTTTTGAGGTTAGGTGCACTTTAACACGTTGCAAGGAGGGTCTGTCTTTTTCCCATCAGTCAGAAAAAACATGCCTTCGTCACCGCCGCACTCAGAAAATTGCATATTCAAAATAGTTTATGCTGAAACATAAGACGCTGTAAAAGAATAAAGACCACTTAAAACAATTTATCTCAAAGTGAGAATGTTACATATATGTATATAGGCTAAAAAGAGGGGGCAAAAGGGTTTACCGTAATACGGTTTTGCAGATATATTCATTTTACGTTCCGGTATTTTGATTTTACAAAACCAAGCGGTCTGGGGTATTTAGGAATTTTCGAGAAATTAAAATGCGGTTTCTGGTGTTGTTATGTTTTTCCTGTGCACGTGCGGTGTTATTTTTTCACACTCTCGACAATGGCCACATGTTGCACACTTCGAAAGAGGGCGAATACCAAACCAAAGAATGTTTTTCACTGGATCAGGAAGATTGACACCTATGTACAAAAAACAAAACATTCGAAAAATCAAAAGCAAAACAATAAACACCGTCAAAAGCAAATGGAGTGTTGTTTTTTTAGACACACATATATAAGCCTAAAATTTGTGGTTCCTCAGTCATACTCGCAACAATGGGCGACTCTTCGGACAATATTTTCCTGAGAGCAGCATTTGGAGGAGCTATAAAAATCGCAGCGACTTCTAGCAGCTCCAACCCTAGTACGAGTACCTGTACGAGTCGGCCCTGGCGCTGCGACATTCTCAGATGCACCGCAAAGTTCTACAAGCAAGGGCAAAGGTCGGGGGAAGCTCCAGCCAAGAAGACGCAACGCAATGCAGACAGACAGACAGACAGACAGACAACCTTTATTTAAGCACGATAAGTTAAAAAGCTGTGCAGCTTGTGGGGTCGTGCGTGAATACTAAAACCTAAAACCTAAGAATAAAATATGTACATAATGAATAACAAATTATAATCAACTATTTAAATTAAAAACTAATACTTAACTGTGTATGTACATCGTTAAAAAACCTTAAATCCCCTAAATATAAATGAAATCTTTACGTCTAAAATTTGTGGTAGTTATAGAGGTCTCTTTGAAAGTCAACTCTTTAAAAATGTCCATTGAACGGATTTTCTTTTTCAGGTATTCAAGTATTCAAAATTGGAGGACCACTCGATATTAAAAGCCGTTGAACTTAAAGGACGAGATTGGCGAACAGTCTTGGCTTTCTTGAAAACAAACTGGGAGGTCCTTGGAGAGGAAGGAAAGATTTACAGAGACTGCAACGTCGGCGAAAAGAGCTTGCAAGAGCGAGGTTGGGCTTTATTAAACAAAGTTAAGGACAAGTGAGTATCGGGTATAGACTGCCATTCTTAACGTTATTAAGAGGCTGAAGTCTATCCCCGTACGTATTCTTAAAAAAGTGGTTATTCTTGAAGCCGAGAACTTTTTCTTCCTTGAGGCGATCATATAAATTAATTCCTTGCACTCTGAAGATACACTTATTCATTTCTTTCCTACTTTAAGACCTTCAGATGAAGTAACTAACATCGATGATGAGTACCATACGGTTGACGACCTTTTGAAAGGAGCAGAATGTCAGTCAGGGTCGGATATCGATGAATCTTTTGGAACTAGCTATGAAATCGAGCAGACCCTGGGAAAAATACGACAACGAGACGAGCTTCATCGTCGTGACGCAGCCAAATTGCCCCAAGAAGGGTCAGATGCCTCAAGCGTTGCCGACATTACAAAGAGAAAATCAAAACCGAAAGACAAGGTGGAGAGGAAAAGGAAGCGTGTACAGTCACCAACATCCACCGTCGGCGATAAGCCAGACCGTCTCTTAGACAAGCTACCTAAATTTTTGTCCACCGTAAACCAGGCGGCAGAAGCACATGTAAAAGCCCTTGGCAAGTGGGAAACAAAAATAGGTCTTTTTAGTTCCTCCGACACAGATTAAGTGACATTATCGGTAATATTTCCGTATAAGCCCAAACATTTCTAATGCATGTATGTTTGGACTCTTTTCTTATAAACTCGTTCTGTGAAATAGAAGCGTAATGACTGTATGGGTTGTACAAAATATTGCAATTGCCACATTATCTTCAGGGGCTACGTGACCGTATTTTAGGTAAATTCTGCGATTGTAATAATTACGAGTTTCCAGACTTCGAAAGATCTCATTCTTTTATTGAGAAAATCTCAACCTCCTTCGAGGTTGAGTAAATCCCAGCGTTAAACAAACCTTAGTATTTTTGAGTAAAATATTGAAGAAAATCTTTAAAGATGAAAGTTCTTAAAAAAGTTTTTCAAAAATTCAATCTATTTTAAAATTATCTAAGGTTGCCCTTCATACAAGGCCTACCACTTTGTGGCCTTTTGTACGTTTTGGGGGTTCTTTTGATATTCTGGCGTTACAACGATATTTTGTGACAATACAGGAATTTCTTATAATCACGTGACGGAGCCCCTTGAAACATTGTTCCATTATTATATAAATGGCGCTCAGAAAGTTATACGTCGGGTAACTTTAACGACAGACTAATGTGAGATTGAGAAAAAAAATTGATTTATCACTTTTGACTTCTTACCAGAAGGTCAATTTCAATTGATTTGGGGAAAAGCTTTGCAAAGCAAATTGTCGTTGCACTGTATAATACAAGTAACTTATTCAGAGGGTACAGGCAGGTGTAAAAACAGAGAAATTGCATCGGTCGGATTCTGTCGTCTTAATACTCGGTGGTTAAAAGCTTTCAGTCTTCATATCTAAGGCTTCTAGGTAGACTGCTAAAAGTAATTGAGAAATCGTCCTTGGACGTTCTATTGTTTATAATTTGCCTCCATAAAGGTGTAGTAAGACTCGAGAGTTTCTTCATATTAGTTTTCATATGCGATTTCAAAGAACTCTAGTTGCAAAATTTATGTACCACGTCTGTCAAATCTAACAGAATACGTCTCACTATATTATGCAATGGGAATACTGGCTTTCCAAACGGCAACCGTGAATAAATTACGAAGGAATATTTCCTGCAAGACAACAGTATTCCTGAGAACCACAATTAAATTAAAATATAGATTAAAGTTAATAATGAGTAACAGAGAGCAGAGTTAATATATATTATTTCCCATGATGTCGATAAATCACGTAAAATACTAAGTTCTCAGTTCTTGCTTACAGTTGATAACGTCTTGCAAAGAAAGTTCAAAATCTAAGCCTTGATATTTGTTCAAAAATGTGTAAAACGCGGGATATAAAACATTTTCGTTAACATTCCTTATCAGCTTCTTACTAAACAGTTACAAGAGAAATAGAAAGGCAATTTTAAAGAACTCTAGTTATAAACAACCCGCATTTTACTAACCAGTAGCGGTTAAACGAATTTCACGTACAGAAAGGCTAGAAATTGAACTCATTAAAGGCTGAACAAGTTCCACTTCCGTGAAACTTCCGCTAAATCGGAAAACCCTAATTAGTGAAAATCTCGGACCTTTTTTCCACACGTATAGGGGAGAAAAACACTTTCTCAAACTTATTAATTATTCATGCGGCTCTTAGGTGAATGAGTTTAGAAACCCAATGAAAAATGAGTTGAAAACACGGCCTTGAAAGAAACCCGTGCTTGAGACGATTTCAAACACGGATGCAAATTTTCTTAATCTGCATATTGAAAAAGCAACAAAAACACGTGGCGATAAACAGCTTTATTTAATCACACATTTTACGAAACAAACTTTAAACGTAAATTATTGACTGATAACGTTGAATGTAACGGCACAGTTATTAAACTACCCAAAAACAGAAAAGCCCATTCTTTTTCTAAATTTAAATTCTAGCTCAATGGTGGCGACCTCGTGTGTTGGTTCACTTTCAACCTTGCTGTACATTTCCGACCTAAATTGGCACTGACGTTAGAAATTTTATCAGACCAAATGCACACGTTACCTCGCAATAGCGATGGCCATACACTGTTCCTCTTTTTCGCTAATCGGTTAGGAGGTCTAAATCTGCACTCTGCCATTAGCTTTCCGAAGCAACGTGTTCGCTCAGAACTGAGAAACAGCTAGGTAACAACGTGACATCAGCTGATGAGTATTCAAAAATTGTCACAGCGCCGCAGTTAGGTGATAGGATCATGCACATCGTGCACATTGTTTTGAGCACGCTACTTACAGAATCTAAATGGCTTACACTTTGGTATTCTAAATTTAGATCACAGGGTTCAAGCCATCTCAACTGATCATCTAAGTCTTCCCAGTAGCTCATTAAATATGCATAAACATTTCCACCAATCAAATCACTTGCTGATCAATCGGGGGTGAATGTATTAGGACTTCTGTCTTTTGTGGGTTTGAACGTTCAGGTATTAGCAGTTTGTTGTGTATTATTGGCAATTATTTGCTTTACTATCATGGCCGACAAGAGTACAAATCAGCGATACACAAAGGTCAAGGTTGCAGGAATATTATGACCGAGGCATGAAAACATGCGGTTCGGATAATTTTGATAGAATTGGAATGGCAGCCGAAGAAACTGGGCTTACCATTGATCAAGTTAAGGTAAGGTATTTATTAGTTAGACTGATACATTATCATTCCCTATATGTATGCGGAATGCCCTGCCACTTTTAATCTTATTTGCATCTCGTTGAATAATAATAGCCTGATCACTGTTGGGTGCATCCTTCTTTATGCATTGTTCTTCAGAAGCTTAAATAAGACTTAATTATGCAGTACGCGGTGTACTGCATCAACGACGTTTTTTTTTTTCTTTTTCTAGAAAAGCATTGAAGCAATTCATTCATGAACCGATTAATCGATCGAATACTGAGATCAGCGAAGCCAAATGAACAATTTTACAGCCTATTTACGCTTATTTAATGAGGCGATGTGGAATTAGAGTTTTCTTAGCTAAGTTTATTGAATTATAATTGCTATGCATGTACAAGATTCTGAATAGAGACCGAGAGTATGGCGGTAAAAGAAGAACACATGCCTTTATTCCATTGTAACACCTGGCGTTTTCACCATTTACTCATCCTGTAATAGATTGATAATTTGCTCTTCATGTAAGCTCAGAGCTTCTTCTTGTGTGTGTGTGTGTGTGTGTGTGTCCACCCATCCGTACTTACAAGGACCAAAACATGTTTACACACCTACGTTATGAGGACCACCGTAGTTACGAGGACCGATACCTGGTCCTCGTAAACTTTAAGGCTCCAAACGGCTTAAAACGTTGAGAAACGTGTCTATGAACAGTTTTAACGGTGGTCCTCGTAAACCACCTTAAAGTGTGTGTAAAATGGTGGTCCTTCTAAACCACCGAATACGGGTTTCAGGCTTTTTTAAAGGTATTACCAAGAGTTAATAATATTGGAAGTGTTTCACAGTCTGGTGATGATGATCAATTTATGTCGTCCTGATGGAACGTCTCTGATCCCTTTTACACTCCACTTCAATTTTTTAAATTTACACACGATTTGGTGGTCTTCGCAATGTTGGTGTGTAAACAAACGAAATTCAACTGTATTATAACGTCTGTACAACTTTCTTTAAGGGTGATGTGCAAGAGCCACTACCAAGAATGGACATCCCTTGGTCAGTCCATACTGCAAGTGCACCTAGAGCGGTTCATGACATCGTAACAAAAATAAATACGCTCGTGGCAAAGACCTGTTTGTCAGTCGTGTTAAACAAAACGGGGAATATAAATTTAGATAGTCCCTTATACCTCACTGGGCAAATAAAATCTCTTCGCCACCTCGCCCGCAATCAGTTTCAGCGTGAGCTGGAACAAACCTTAGTTATAATAAAAACATTTACAAAGAAATACAGTCGTAACACAGGCTTTTATTTGAGATATTCAAGAAACTGCTCACAAAGATAAATTTTTAGGCACCATCATTGATTTCTACACACCTAACTAATGGTGAGATCAGATCTCTTTTTAATCATTTATAATTATTTAATCTTTTTAAACTGGGATAACTCTAATCGAGAGAAACAACTATATAAAATGAGATACCGAAAGTGGAATTACTGCTATGGTTACTAAAAATTTAAGTCAATAATTGACCTTCTTCCTACAAAATGGAATCATTTACGGCTTTCCTAAAATCAGGTAAACTGTATATATTATGAACAATTCAAAGAAAGCAACTACTTATGATGAGAGGGCAGGCTCGAGTTTAATATTTTAAAACAATTAGACAGCGACCTGTAAGTTTTTATTTAAACAATAGAGTGTTCCTGTCGAGGGACTATTTAAACAATAGTGTTTTTGTCGAGGAACTGTCGGCTGATAGTTCCAAGACAGAAACACTCTATTGTCTTTATTGTTCCCCACTAAATTTTCTTCCGCGCGCGCTCATTGAAACACGAGGATCTTCAATTACTTTTTTAACTTTTCAGGATAAAGGACTTGAAAGCTGAAATGTACCAAATGAAATAAAACTAGACGAACTACTCACTGAATATAACAAGCGAAACAAAACCAGGCAAGAAACCGACTAAAATGACCGTTTGTTTACAAAATATTTCTCGGACGGCACTATCTATCCGGGCATTTTCCACGGACGCACACTATGGGCTGTTATAGTTCGCCACTAGATTTTCTCCGATTCTGATTGGTTTAAATTGCTCTTGCTCTGTCAGCACTATCCACCCGGGCATTTTCCGCTGATGCACACTATGGGCTGATAGTGTCTCTCCGCGGGCGACCTGACTATCGCGTCACGTGAGCAGTTTAAACCAATCAGAATCGGAGAAAATTTAGTGGTGAACTTTAACAGCTGATTGATAACCGGCAGAAATTTCATGTTCTTATTAAAATAAACTATTTGCCCGAGAAGCAAAGCTTGAAGGCCTGTATGCTAGTATTAAGAAACCTAATAAATATAACAAACAAAACAATTAATCCAATGAATGCCCACTTATTTACTAAACTTTTCATTGATCGGCACTTTTCATCCCGCATTTTCCTTGGGCAGACACTATCGGCTAACAGTGTCCCTGTGCGCGGGGTACAATCACGTCATGTCAACCATTAAAGCCAACCAGAATCAGAGAAAATTAAGTCAAAGAACATAACGTCAAGTCTGTAGTGCGAGCAAAGTGGCCTATCAGGCCAGAGCTTATATCGGTTTCTGTAGCATGAAGCGACTAGGAGTATTTCTACTCCCCCCTGGATGGGATGCTCATCCCTCGCAGGGTTACCCCCAGCAGTAAATTCGCCGGTACCCATTTATACACTTGGGTGAAGGGAGGCGCTGTGAGAGTAAAGAACACTACACTGTGCCCTGGCCGAGGCTCTAACTCAGATGGCTCAAGCTGGAGTCCAGCGCACTAACCATTACACCCCTGCCCCACCCACAGTCAGAGAACTTAGGTTAACTTGACAGCTTTCAAGAATAACTTCGAACTCAGTGACAGCCACAAGGCAACGCATGTTGCCAGAGCTTGCTTTTCCATCAACAAAAGGTGCCTGTGTAGGCAATTAGATAGCAGGAGTTTCAATAGTCGGTCCTTGGTAGACAATGGGCGAAATCCCAAGCCAACCATCTAATTTGCACTGGTTTCCTCAATTGTCACATTAACAGGGTTTCTTGCCTGGTTTTGTTTCATTAATGATAAATTTTGGTTTCCAAGTCTTTCATCATAAAAAGTTGAACAGCATTTCATGTTTCAGTTGTTGCAGGTGAAAGAATATTTAGTACTAGTACATTAAAGACTGTTTGATTGCATACAGTCAATTCTCTAAAAGATGGACACAATAGGGGCCGGTGTCCTAGCGGATTTGGACCCCCCGGTCCAAATCCGCTAGCGAATATGGACCCCCCCGGGTAGTAGACTATAGGCTTGGCGAATGACTTATAAAGTTTTTAAATGTTCGTAAACTAAATTGAAGAATTTGCAGAATTGGGACGAAATTTGTCTTTTTTCTTTTCATCTTAAGCGAAGAATTTTGTGTTCTGATTTAAAGAAACATTGACAAAAGCATGCAAATAGAATAAGTTACTGATTATGATACAAACAATGCTACAAATATAAAAGTTTGGAAGGGGGTCCATATCTGCAAAGTGGGGTCCACATCCACTACCACATCCGCTAGCGGATATGGACCGGGGCGGGGGAGTCCAAATCCGCTAGCGGATATGCACCGCGGGGTCCATATCCGCGGGGGTCCAAATCCGCTGTGACACCGGCACTAACTGCCAGTCTTATAAAGAGTTAAGATACAGTAAAATGACTGACGGAAAAACAGCCTGCATAGACCTTCACCAGTTGTCCGTCTTATAGCGGTGTCCGTCTTACAGGTGTTTGTTAAGAGAGAGTTTCCTGTATTAGTCAGATTGCGAGTAATCAGTTAGTAGGTTAAGCTATGAATTAATAATTTCAAAGCATGATAATAAGCAGGGCAGGTAGTACAACATCTGGTTTTAACATTGAAAACTATTCTTACAAAGAGGTACAAATGAAGAGCTTGGGGCAAAACTATGCTAACTGACTATTTTGGTTTTTTTTTTCCTCCGAATTTCAGCATATGGTCTTGAATTAAATAAATAAAAATTGCTCATTCGCTGATGTTCACTGTCTTTCCAAGAAAAGAGAAAAAATAAAATACTATATATCAATAGGTCAGTGCAAATCACTACTTAAATTATCTCCTTTCTTTCTTGAAGTGCTTGCGTGGCGCAAGAGTTTAGGGTTTTCCCACCGGACTAAATAAGAACAGAGAAGTCAAGGTTTGAGTCACATAGGTTCCGTTTTTTTTTAAATTTTTGCTAAAATGCATTTTGTTTTATTGTTACGATTTTATTTTCTCCACAAAAGACTGCAAGCCAGCATCTAAAAGGCACTTTAGAGAAAAAATCTTCGCAGGGTCAAAAATAGTCACTAATAAGCATACTTTTGCACCAAGCTCTTTAATTATAGCATACCATTATATTAAAACTGACAGTGACTTATCCTTATAAAACATTGAAAATCATCATTATGCAATCATTCTTCTAATAATAATAGTTAAGAATTCAGGGTACAAAAAAAGAATGCATTTGCTAGGTACATTGAAATAAATTGTCAGTGCCAGTTTTTTGTCTGCTCACCTAAAAGAGGTCAGCAAGGTTTTTAAATGCTACTGTAAGACAGGACTTTTTTTGCACGCTGAAGATCTCAGTTTTCTGATTGCATATTCTCTCATTCTAACTACAGTCAACTCTCGTTATAGCAGAAACCTTCAGGACTTCGTTTTGTGTCCGGAATAGCGAGAGTCTGTAATACCGGGAGTCATTTTCAGTCAAACCTCTATAGATGGGGATCTGAAATTTGTCCGTAATAGAAGGTATCTGTAATAGCGGGGTGTCCGCAAGGTGAGAGTTGACTGTATTACAATTGAAGGGAACCTCGGCTGTAAAAGCAACTTAACCTTGAGTTGATTGATATAATGCCTAGAATACAAATTTAGCCGGACAACAGAGATATCAAAGTTAACAATTGTAACAAACAGAAATAATTTAAACTGACTATCCTTTTAAAATTTCCTGTGTACTGCCATCTTGGATTTCATGATGTCACTGCATTGCCCTCAAACAAAAGAACTTCGGCAACACAGCATTGTCCTAAAATCCAAGATGGGATGCACAGGTAATTTGACACCGATAATCTTTTCTATTTCTTACTTTTATTAAATGTTATTTTTACCTTGTCCAGCAAAATTTGTAACTTTAGCATTATTTCAAGTAACTCAAAGTCAACTAGCCTCAATGGCTGAAGTTCCCTTGAAGACTTTTGCAATGAAAAAAACATCCAAAAATAATACTCTTGGTACATTTATTTGAAAAAGAAAATCTTTGTTGGTCACTGTAAGCAAAATGCTGCAATAAACTTAGTGTAAATTACATGTACTTGTTGAGCCCAGAGGAAGCTGCTGATGTTCACCAAAATTTCTGCCAAAAAAAAAGCATCAAGTTTATCTTCTGTGTATATTTGTTGCTTACCATCAATTTCACCAATACACAATTCCGAGAACAATCTGGTACCCTAGCCGAGTCTTTGCAGACTTGAAAAGACAAGTGGCTCTTGAAAGTTCTGTTACAAGATCGTTTTCTATTGGTTGTAAAACTTAAAAAAAAAAAAATAAAAAATGGCCAGAAGTAAAGTTGCAACAAGTCTGTTGGAAATTCATTCGAAAGCTAGCAGGGCTCGAAATTGCGACCAATACGGTCGCCAATGCGACTAACTTTTTCTCCTTGGCGACTAAAATTGTTGTTTTGTTGCCAATTTGGCGACCTGAATTTTGCATGATTTAGAAGTACACTGTGTCTATTTCTTAAGTTTAGCAATTTTCTGCAAAGTGGCGACTTAAAATTTGCCTCTGGCGACTATATTTTGCCAGTTAGTCGCCAAAAGGCGACCTAACAATTTTTTTTAATTTCGAGCCCTGGCTAGGCATGCACATTTAAGCTGGTAGTCGATATTTTCTGACTTCAAATCATATCTTTCCAGGGTCATTTGTCTCACTGATCACTGGTGTCATGAGGAACGAAGACCCCGGCCCACAATCAAAATCCTTGCGAGCAGCTGATGATACACCTCTGTCAATCAATACTTATGATGCCCTAATATTAAAAGCACTTACTTTCACAGATCCTCTCTAGTGGCCTTGACAGTCCAAAAAATTTAACGCAATTATGTTGTCTACCATGCCTGGTTGTATACATCAATGTCTCTGCTAATGAGCCAACTCTGTCACATGAAAAATTTGTAAAATAAAAGGTTATAAGTCTTGCGTTAAAACAGCCCTCACTATTTTAAACATTAAAATACAAGTACATTATTTCATAAAAATTGCATACAGCATTTCTACCTGTCTAAGGGCCTTATCATATGATCCCGGTTGACTGGGCTGTCTCGGTTTCTTAGATCTCAACACACCACTAAATTTTATGCCAAAAAATTTGTCATACGAACAGACCCTTAGTTGCTAGAAATTCTGTTCTTAAGTCTACTAAACAAATAAAGCTTCTTTTGTAATGATTGTTTGAATGGCAGCCAGTGAATTTGTAAACATTGCCATGTCGGTTCAAAGAAATTTCACTAGCTGAGAAGCCCAACTGGATCTTTGCTAAAAGACTGTGTTAGTCCTGTCTAAGTTACCCTCAAAGGTTTGCTTTTTAGCCAATTGTTCTTTTTTCAAACAATCTTTAATAGTCTCCAAAATTCCAGCTGTTTGAAGGGCTTTATTTAGTTAGCTAAATATACTAAATATTCAGTTAATTATGGAGTGCAAACCAACAAAAAGGGTCACTTTTTCAGCTCTAACTTTGAATAAAATCATTATTTTTAGAAAAATAACAAGCCAATCCCTCAACTTACATTTCCTCTATCCTGGCAATTACATCATGATAAGAAATGTTGGTGGTTTCTTTTTAACCTTCGAAATGCATTGTGGGATCAAGCCCTTTTGCCTAGTAAACAGTGGGATGATGTCTTTGGCTGAAAGATTGCCCTCAAAATACCAGTTTCAGCAACGCTGTACAAGATTATGTGCCTGGAAAAATTTTAAAGGGAAGGAAAGCAAAGCAAATGCTACTCAGCGATGGTAATTACAAGACCAAACAAAGAAAGATATCTTGGATTCCAAAACAGTAAAATAGTCCAGGGTTCTCCCTAAATTTTTGGGTACAAGGAGAATAAAATGGAGTAGCCGGCAGAGGAATTTCCACCATTTTGCACGTGTTGGAATACAGAGTATGTTATCTTACATGGAGTGCTTTTCATCGGTAACCGCTGCCTTGCAATCTGAGCCTGTTTCGTTTGCTGAATGTTCAATCGATGTCTGCAAGCAGACTCAAGCGTGGCGAAATTCTCGACGAAACTTTCAAGTTTATTCAGTCAAAAACATTTTTTGGACACTTGCCTCTTTAAGGAAAACTTTGTTTATTTCCGAATGTATTTACCCAAGGGAAAGCAGGCGTCGCAAATGGAAAAGTTGCCGTTGGATGCAAAACAAAGTACTTATTTACTTTTTTATTTGGATCTGAGTAGCTGGCGTGCCCAGGACGACTAGCCGGCAATTTTCGCCGGTCGCTGGGGCTTACGGAGATCTCTGATAGTCTAAAGGCCCAATACTGAAGCAGAAACCACACACACACATGCATGGCCTGACAACAATCTTTGTGTATTGATTCCCTACCCCCCAATTCTTTACTAATAAAAGATTCAGCAACTCTTTGCCTTCCCATCTCTGATATTCACAAATAACTGCACTTGCAATGCATTACATGCAGTTTAAGGAGGCTCACAATAGTTTTAGGACAGGATTATCTTTCTTGCATTAGTTCTTTTGTGTATTTAGTCTTGAGCTTGACGTTAAGGTATTTATACATTACGGGTTCCTTTGGTGTCTGATGACAAGAAGCAAGAAAGGTGTCGTTCGTGCGCAGTATAATAGTCAATGAGTAATCGATGGGTCATCGATGACTGATCAATTACATCAATAAGTAATCGATATCATCGATGAGTACTCGATAGGCCTCAAAAGTTTTGGGCATCGATTACTCAACGATTACTCATTGATGTCATTGATAATCGATTAGTTATGTCTGGCTTTTTAGAAATACGAAAAAATACAACAACTGAGTAAAAAGTCCTAAAATATTTTTAAATGCTGGAGTAAAAGGTGTGTTTTCATTCTGTACAACTTACACAATTTAATAAGACTGCGATGTTTTCTTAGTGTAGGAAAGCGGTAAATTATTTGAGATGAAAAAAATTAATCACAAATCACGTCGGCATCACCAGCGTAAAATCGCCGATGAAACTTAAACAATGCCTGTCACTAAATGAAGGGTAGCAAAGCTTTCTTCACTTTACATTACTTTTACTGTCAACAAGAAAAATTCTTTTTCATTTCCAAAGGCTCTGTTATTGTCGAAATCTTCATAACAATTCAAAACATACATACATACATACATACATATTTTATTGCAACTCCCTAAAAAGGGTTTTTCAGTTACAAATTAAATAAAAAATACAAAGAACAATAATTAATATATAAATAAGAATAACTAAACAATTAATTAATCCAAATCTACAGTTATGTGTTTTCCATAAGTAATGAAATTAAGTTAAAAGTAATTGTTTGGTCAATTTCGATTAAAGGCTTTACAGAGTTTACATTTTTAAGATCATTACTTAAGTTATTCCATAGTTTGGCTCCACGGTATGAAAAAGAACGCTGACCGGTGGCCAATCTGCATCTCAAAATGTTCAGATGGTTGCTCTGTCTTGTATTTCTAATATTAGTTTGAGAGCGAAATAGAAATTTTTCTGCCAGATAATCAGGGACGAGATTATGAATACACTTAAAAATCATTATTGCATCGTTTAGATAGAGTCTATCGCAGACAGGCAGCCAATTAAGGGATCTGATGCCTTGCGAAATATGATCGAACTTTCGGAGTCCCAATACAATACGAGCAGCGAAGTTCTGACCCAATTGGAGTTTCTTAATATTAGAACGACTAGTGTTCGACCAAACCGTCGAACAGTACAAGAGTTTACTAAAATAAAACAGTTCATAAGTAAAATCAATGTCTTCTTATCTAATAGGTGCTTGATTCTGTTTATTTGAATCAGTTTGTGTAGGCAGCTGGAAGCGGTTTTGGTAATATGATCATTATAAGGTTAGTGACTGGTCAATGTGGATACCAAGATCCTTGGCAACAGTAACAGGAGTGATTTCTATTCCAAGCATTGAGACAGGTACTGTAGGCAGCCGTCTTAGGAGTTGTGGTAAGCCAAAAACAGGACTTTGGTCTTATCCGGGTTTATTAGTAAAGAATTTCGACAACAGCCTAGCTGCTAACTGAAACATACGGCTCTGTGCAAATTTCGAATGGGCAACCTTTACAGCTGTAATACTGGTTTAGTGGAATTAGATGAGCCTACAACAGATGACTATGGGTGCACCTTCCCCAGAGGCTCCCTTGGCCTTAAAGGTTTTTTCTTTGTCAGAGATAACATTATTGACATGACTTACAAAATAGACAAAAACAAAACGGCTTTTGTGCTTGCTGGCACGGTGCGGCATGTTTGCGGGAACTACAAAAACGAAGAAAAAACATTTATAAAGTGCCTTTGACTGTAAATGAAGAAATTATTGCTTCTTTGTAATTCTGCATGCTTTTTCTGTTTTTTTTTTGTTGTTGTTGTATTTTAGCCAATATGGTCATGTTAACAGCATCATGTTGTCAGGTGCCACGCCCACAAAGGATTCTGAGTATTTTCTGAAATAAGCTGTAAATGAGAAATAAATGATGAAAACTCGCCAAATATGTTTCTTTGATGATAATTACTTAAAATCTGAGGAGTTATGGTTGTTTGGGTATACTTTACATCTTTTCATGAAAATGCCCCTTGTTACACCAATGTACATGTGTATTGTGCTACAAGTCAATAACAATCATGCTACGTATTTGTTCAAAGGTAGTTGATCTGGGAAAAAAATCTTAACTTATCCTACGAGAGTAATTTTTTGTTAGCCTGGTTTTCCGAAAGTTCTAATACTTTGCTGCTCTTAATTAAGTGGAGACGTTGCAACAATAATTTTGATAAGTTCGATAAAATCGATAACAATAAAAATTGATAGTTATCGATCACTCACAACATATCTCTTTATCCATTTTTATCAATTTCCGATGCAATTAGCTAATTTTTATCGATTTTGTTGATTGAACATGCTGGGTTTATAACAGCCACTACACAAACAGGTTATGCAAAACTCCCCTTGTTGCGTGACAAAGGAGACCAGAACTTCACTGTTCCCGGCCCCTTTCTTGCTTTTAGCACATAGAAATTGTCTAAATTTTGAATATGTTACAGTTTTGAATGTATTGAATGTGTATCTGAAAAATGTTGTTTAAATCATTTGTAAGATACCTTAATTTGAATTGTAAATTCAAATTTCACGCTTTTCGGGTGTGGATCAATCAGGTCAATCAGATTTAATTTGATCAGAGAAAAATAACCCCTGGAGCGTAACTGCCGCTATTGCACTAGCCTATTGTTATTTTGCCTAGTTCTTAAGCGGACCACTAGTTACAGTACCGCTCAAAAGTAAGTTGACAGTCCCTCGAGCCTCGATCCTCGATAATTTAGAGTATCGAGTCTCGAGTATCGCGTCTTGAGTCGAGAAACTACTCAGGGTTTAGAACCTGAAGATGCAAAACAGCTCCTATAGGAGCGGTGTGCGACATATGCAGACTGCAGACTGGCAGATTATATATCGTGTTACCTATACCATCACTGATAGCTAACCTAAACAGTCTAACGGAAGTGCTATTTTGGCAGGAGCGCTAGTTTGGACAACAGAACTTCTAGTTTGGCTAACCCAAGCGCGAGTCTGCAAGTCTGCAGTTGTCACACACCGCTATAGGAGCCACCACTTCAAATGCAAGCAGCGATCAGGGTTTAGAACCTGAAGATGCAAAACAGCTCCTATATGAAGCTGAGACATGTTGGAATAATAGCAATAAAAAAAAGTTTGGATTTCATTATTAATTGATATTATATAGTACTAAATTTCTCGATTTTAATCTTCGTGTCCTATATTTTGCGAGTATTAAATTTCGCGTTTTTTTTTTTTTAAAAATGGCGAAATTTAGTACTCCCGGAATTTGGTGAGAATAAGGTAGTCGATTCCTGTTAGCGTACTTATTAGTTTCATTTCCAACTGCTTGGTTACTGTTTAGTTGTTTCGTTATTAAATAAAGAGTTGGGTAAAGCGAAATATTGCACAACTGAGAATCATCTGTATTTGTGATTAGCACTTTGCGTCTCTACATCGTCAACAGGAACGTCAGTTATAAGAAAAAATATGTTAAGCACAGATAAAAGAATCACAACTGAAAAAAAAGGTACAAGAAAGCAAGAAAGGTGTCGTTCGTGCACAGTATAATAGTCGATGAGTAATCGATGGGTCATCGATGACTGATCAATTACATCAATAAGTAATCGATGTCATCGATGAGTACTCGATAGGCCACAAAAGTTTTGGGCATCGATTACTCATCGATTACTCATTGATCATCGCCAATAATCAATGACTAATCATCGATTACTCAACGATTACTCATTGATGTCATTGATCATCGATTAGTTATGTCTGGCTTTTTAGAAATACGAAAAAATACAACAACTGAGTAAAAAGTCCTAAAATATTTTTAAATGCTGGAGTAAAAAGTGTGTTTTCATTCGGTACAACTTACACAATTTAATAAGACTGCGATGTTTTCTTGGTGTAGGAAAGCGGTAATGTGTGATTCCATAACATATCCATACTTCCCGCACGGAAGCCCCCCACCCCTCCGGAAATTCCAATTCAACCTCATACATTTCTTTAAATTTTTTGGTTTTTGGGAACCCCCCACCCCCCAGGAATTTCCAATCCCTTCCGTGGGGGGAGTATGGATATTTTCTGGAACTGCACAATTTGAGATGAAAAAAATTAATCACAAATCACGTCGGCATCACCAGCGTAAAATCACCGATGAAACTTAAACAATGCCTGTCACTAAATGAAGGGTAGCAAAGCTTCCTTCACTTTACATTACTTTTACTGTCAACAAGAAAAATTCTTTTTCATTTCCAAAGGCTCTGTTATTGTCGAAATCTTCAAAACAATTCAAAACAGCGGCTAAATGAAAACAACGGCTCGTGCAAATTTCGAATGGACAACCTTTACAGCTGCAATACTGCTCCAACGACAACCGAAGTAATTCAACCGTGTATCTCTATGTCAACTCATTCTTTAAAAGCAGCGACTAGAAATACGTGGGAATCACAAAAAATGAAACGTCAAAATACGGGGATTTCCTTGTGACGGCACGCGCCAGCTTGTTTTTCTTTTGACGGTGGGAAATAATTTACATGT
>JAHPZR010010825.1:0-16114 GCA_019787425.1 Platygyra sinensis | reverse complement strand
TTATGGCGCAAAAATAAGCCGCTTTGTTTTATTGTATTATTTTATTTATCTAGAATGCAAGAAAATATGCTCAATGACATGACAAAGGAAATTCTGAAAGACATTGGCATTGTCGCAGTTGGAGACGTGTTACTGATACTGAGACATGCAAAAAAGGTGGGTTTGTTTATTTTCTTTGCCAGAAAACAGAACTTTTGCCAGTCACTGAAGCGTAATTTTGACTGCCAATTTGTTGCAATCTTTCCATTTTAGCTGTCAACATCATCTGCAAGTCCTGCAATTACAGATGAAGAACAGAAAAAAGACAAAAAGGTTTGTGAAAGGGTATTTGTTTTAAAAAAGTCTTTCAATTTATAATAATTTCAATAGCAAGTATTAATGAGAGTGTGCATTTATTCTTGTGAAAAGAGCTAATGCCTTCTTCGTTTTAAAATAGACCAGTTCAGGATAGTACATCACATGTACAACTTGTAAATTCTCTGGGCAACATATCATGAAACTTGAAAGCTGTATGGAAAATAATAGTTAACCCTTTGCATTTCAGGTAGCATTTCAAAAGCAAACGGTGAACATGAATTGGGCTTTTGTAATTAAAATCACTATACTTCAAACTAATTAGTTTATTAACTCTGCCTAAATTTTTGTCATATATATATTTTTTTGAGGCAGAAAGGTTCCCAGTCAGTTGTTGTTCATCGTTCCAAACAGTTGACCATAACGGCTGATGGCCAGACTGGTCCAGAACTTGTTGTAAGTGTGTGCATTTTGCAATTTTTTTTTTTTCACTACTGTCTCTCGAATAATCTTTTGTTATGATAGTGCCTATCTTGATAATGGTAATGATGATAATGTTGAAAGTTAGCATGTAAGTCACTGTTGAATGAGAATGAATTTCAAGAGATGTCTTTATTAAGCCTCCCTCATATTACCATTCACAAGGTTTTATTCCTATGTGTAAAAACAAATTTGACTTTATAGGCACCTGTTCCAGAAAGTCCAGGTTTCAAACATTGTGTTGGTTGATCATTAGGTTGAATCGAAAAGTGAGGAAAAGGAGACTGTTTCAGTGCAGTTGCCAAGGAATGAGGTACTTGAAAAGAGCAGAATCTTTAAGAAAGGAAATAATGGTACCCTGACAAATTACCAACAGGTAATTAACAATGCAGCCTATGAACTGTGTTTGGAAAACCCAAATTTGATAAATAGTAAGGGCGAGCTTCTAAATCTTTCAAGAGTTAAAGTTGATGAAGAAGGGTATTTGTATGAGAAGAAAAGAAGTAGATCATTGGCATTTGGTGCTTCTAATGAGGAAAGCAAAGAAAAGAGAAGCAAGATTTCAGCTGAAATTCGGCATAAGAGAATTAAAGACCTGTCAGAGGACATAAACAGCATAAATATGAGCATGGCTCTTTTGGAAAAAGACAGGTACAAGCAGCATAACTTGAACAAGTATGCTCAAGCTGCTAGCTTGGAGGAACAGATTTCATCTAAACGAAAAGAAAAACGTGTCCTTGAAGCAGAGCTAACCATGCTACAAGAAAAAGAAGTGAAGTCCAAACGTTATCACATGAGCAAAGAAAGTAAAGACAAGAAAGAGGCAAGTCAGGGAAAAACTCAGAATGTTCAACCAGAAACTGGAATCCAGCTAAGCTTGTTTCAAAGTGGGATCAAGCCAGCTCAGAGTAAGAGCAATCAAACCGAAGATTGCAGGAAATCTGGTGAAAATGACGTGTCAACTACAGAGAATGGCAACGATGACTTGAATCTCACTGCTGCAAACGAGGAAGCTAAGAGCAGCAATGGTATGCTTGGCAATGAAACCAAAGATATCAGAAAATCAGGTGAGAAATTTGGTGCTGCAGAGAACACTTGTGTTGAGAAATATGACAAAAACATCCACTGTGAGGTGCAGAAAGCTGGTTGGAATAGCAGTGTACGTTTTGTTGATAAAACAGGAGAGAACAGTGAAACAATGCCATGTGACAGTGATTCAAAGAGTACTAGTGGCGACCATTTTTTATGACTTTGAAGACAAGTTTGCAAGATATGTGTTTATTGCAAAGGAACACCCCTGGAAACTTGTCTGATGTCAGTGAACCTGAGGAATTGTTGATAAGGTGTAAACAGTTGTATGAACGTTATTTATTTCACGTTAATGCCAACCTGAGCAAGGGAGCTAAGAGTAGCTCTAATGTTTACTTGTCTTTGATTAATGACCTTACATTGAACGAGTTTGTTGTTGTTCGAAAGTTGTTTTGCAAGTTGCATCACAGAGATACTATACCAGAAGAGTGCTCCCGCTGCTATCCACTGATTCGTCTGTCTGAAAGAATTTGCAGTGAAGGAATTTGTGAAGTCTCTTCATTATACCGTGATGTATTCCAAACTGTTAAGTACCAGTCAGACAAAGCTGTACGGAAGTTAATGCAACTACCTGTAGCAATTTTTAAGCTTGAATTAAGTGGACCTGGATCACAAAGACTATATGTTTCTGAGATTCGTGCAACAGTTGATTACGATGCCTTCTGTCAAGTCTGCCAAATGGTGTTTTCATCCGAAACCATGAATAGAAAGGAAACGGGCCTCACTAAAGAAGCATTGAACGTGTTGTGTCAACTAGCAACGTAACAAGTGAGTCTGATCGATGTCTGATTAAATATTCTGTTTCCAAAAGTCAAGGACTCTCGGCCAAGGAAGCAAAAAAGAAATATGGTTTCAGTGATCTTCACCGTAAAGAGGATATGATTATGAAAGCTGCAGAACAATCCGAAGCCATTCGAGATGCTGTTATGAAGTTAGCAAGTGTCAGAAAGAAAGCCACTCTTAGAAGCCTGGGTTATGAGTTACCCGGTAGCAGCAGCGACTCCGAGGACAGTGACATGGATCAATTGGTCTTTGAAAGCGACGCGTCTCTGAATGAAACGTTCAAACAGTCTGATAAACAGGAGAATACTTCTGAAAACAGTGCCACAGGAGATGTGCCTGGTAACAGTGACTTGTGTGAATCTAATGCAGCGGTTTTTGACCCAAAGTTTGATTCATCGATCAATTCATCAAGGACAAAAACTGGTGTGCAAGAAAGATCTAATTTTTACTGCAAGAGTGACAGCTCTATGGCCACATCGATGGGCACTTGTAGTGGTTGTGAGTTGACCAAAGGTACAGAGTGTTTAGGCCAGAAGTTAACTGGTGCTATTGATCCAGACACTATCAGCAAACAGAAAGAAGATGGCATGATAGTCAATCCTACTCCATCATTGCAGCAAGTGCTTTTTATGTTGCGGTCTAATGAACTAAACTGGTTCTCCTTTGTTGAAGAGCTCAGGATGCTGCTACAAGAACTTACGACAGAGGCCCTAAATGAGGTGTTACTTGATTTTGCACATTATTTATCTTCCAGTGACATTGATAAAAATGAGGAACACTTAATCGAACAGTCAAGGCAAGCATATCTTGAGCGAGACAGACGGCGAGTTATGGAAGAAGAAACCAGTGACATTGAAAGTGACCCTGAAAGTGATAATCCTGATGATTGGGTTGATATAGATGACATATCAAGCAAGCAAGCCAAAGAAATGGTGGCAAAGCAGTGGAAGATTCTTAAACGAAGAGCGCGGATTCAAGCTGCTAAACGCATTGCACAAGCAGGCTTCCTTAAACGAAAAATTACCAAGAGAGTAGCCAAAGTCATAGAAAAATATCCCAACATTGGCAAGGATATTGAAGACTTTGTTAAGGAACAGAAGGTAGGAGCTGATGCATGGCGAAGGACAGGTGTGTTGACTTTTTCCTATGGTAAAAACCAGGAAATCAGTGGTCTTAAAGTGACATACAAACGTATCAAGGAACATCTAGAGAGAAAGTATCAAACAAAATTTGCCCATGGCACTATTGTCCAATTGTATGTAGCAAGAAATAAGAGGCGCATCAGTGCAAAAAGGTACAAAGGGGTTGCTAAGGTAACATGCCGCAGAGCCAGGAAAGGTTTTGCATTAAAACTGAACCCTGATGCACACTACAGCACTGCAATGTATAGTGGTCTGAACAAATTGCAGAAGAAAGATGGCACATTCTCATTACTTCTTAACAGAGATGATGCTGCTGGGTTCAGGTTGGATACTACGTACACCCATCGCCAGCATTCTGTACTTTCTCTCTCTGATGATGTAGAGGTGACCACAAGATCCGATTACGTGAACAAATATTCATCAACGCTCCAGGTATCTTCTTACATGTTTCTGGAAACTGAAACAACACCCGAAATTTGTGTTGGGGTTGTTAAAGCTCATCACTTGCATCAAAAATCCCCTGCACAGCACATGGCAGACTTGCGTATACTTGAGGAAAGTTCAGACTTTAAAGATGTGTTCGGAAAACAGGTTGAGTTTATAAGAGTTGATGGAGGTGCTGACGAGGGGCCGTCTCATGCAGAAGTTCAATTTATGTGGACTGAAAGGCACCTTAGCAAAGCGACAGAATGTCTGTTGGTCACTACACGACACTCTGGAGGATCGTATTTGAACAAAGTTGAACTTCTTAATGGATGTCTTGCGAAAGCACATTCAAATCTTTTTATACCCTCTACTCTTGCGGGTCCCTGCAACAGCACTGAACAGTTAGATAAAAACCTAAATCTTGCCATCGATGTGTATGTTAAGAGGGTAAACGGAGCACCCTGTGGAAATGGAACAATAACGTTACTGAAAGGATCTTCTTCAGAATTTGCCAGACATGCCAAGGGCAGACGGTCAAAGCTGTTAACATTTCTAAGAGGTACCAAGAAAGAAAAAAAAGCTCTACAAGAATTTGACCCTACACTCTACGCTTACTTTGAAGAGGTGTGGAATGTACGCAGTCGTCATATTGTAAAGAATTTGCCTGAACAGTATGTGTTTATGCTTGTTCCATGCTTTCAAAAGAGCTGCCCACATGTGAAATGCCACAGTGAGCAGAATCTGGATTTAAAGTGGTTTCCAAATGGTGCATCACTGGAGTACTTTCCTATTCCAATCCCAGATCCTAATCGACCTTGGGGTGGTGACTGCAGTCAATGTCAGGGGACATGTACGGGCCATTTCCTGTCACCCGATGAGCATCTTGAGCATTACAGAAAGCTTGGTAGAGATGGAATGATGTTTAAGCCCCCCTCGAAAATCCTTGGAGAAGTGCACAAGGAGCTTTCCACAAAGAAGATTGAGCTAAATAAAGAGAAGGTAACAGAGCTAGCCAAGAAAACATTGCTATCAACAGATGACGTACAAATGTGGTTGGAGCATCTTGATGAAGTGCGCAAGAATAGGGTGGAGGTCGCAAAAAAGGCAGCAGCAGCCAAAACCAGGGCCAAGTCTAGAAAAAAAGGTATTTTAAATTCTTAAGGGCTCACATAGTCATGGAATATCAAAATTGCATCCCAAACCTGAAAAAGGTCTCAGTTTGTTACAGTTCAGTTGCCAGTGGGAAGAACAAAACTGCAAATTTAAGATCCTTGTTAGGCATCAAGACTTGAAACATTTTTACTCAAGTTGGAAACTAAGGAATAGACCTAAAAGCTATGGAAATTCACGAATTGTTTTTCCTAGTTTCTTTGTGAATCCTGTGTTCATTGTTTTTCCTCCATGTACTTTTAAATTATGAAAGATAACAGCTTTTTAATTTCCTTGTACTTTTTTCCACTCCTATAGAAGTCCAACAAAATAGCTATTGCATTTGCGGTGGAGGTGAATATGGGCTGATGATATGCTGTGATGGGGAGAAATGCCCAATTCTGTGGTACCATGCTGACTGCATTGGCCTTTCTGAAGAAACTGTGCCTGCTGGGTCTTGGTTTTGCAAAGAATGTGATCAGTAGATATTGCCATCTGTTAAAAGACAACCTTTGTGAATGTTGAGCCAGATGTAACCTTAAAATAAACTGACATTGTTAAAATTTAATTCTGCTGCCTCGTGAATTTTTCAATCACAAATTAATCAGGAACATCTTCAGTTGCCCCAGGGGGTGGGGCATTTTCTTCTATTTCCTGCAAAATATTTCTCCACATGGTGGGACATTTTTCACTTTTGGCACGCTACTAAAACTAATCCCCACCTATATCCCGGGGTGGGGGGGGGGGGGGGTCGGGGTTTACTTTGACTGGTGCATTAATTAACTTGAAAACATTCTTTCGTCTATTTCCATCAATATCAGTCCAAGATAAGGGGTACTAAGTTATGCAGATAAGATATTTCCAGAATGGAATGAAAGGACATTCTGGACTCCCAAACATCATTCTTTATCCCGTTGCTTCCATTCAATCGCCATCACGCTAGCCGCGAATTGCGTGACATTTGCATAATTATGCAGTAATTTGTGTTCAACTGCAGAGTTCGCTCGCGTCTAATGAAGGACGATACTCGCAAGTTTGACTTTAGAATCTGTTAGAGTATGGAAAGATCTTTGCTGTAAATGTCATTTTAAACCTAGTTTAGGTGCCACTTTTGATATTTTGGTCTTCCTTATAGCTAATTATTTATTCATTTTCACAAGCGCCGCAGTGAGGTATCTCAGATTTTTTTGCGGTTTTCCAATTTTTATCCAACCGTAACGAAATTTCGGTGCAAAGCACTTCGGATGTACCTGAATGCTTTGGTCTGGTCGATATGGAGCAATACGTCCTTGTTTTAAGGCAGCGCGATCCGGAAAAGTCACGAATTTGATTACTGAATCGACCAAAAATCTCTTCTCAGACAGCTGAAGTCGTTTCGGGGCGTAGCAAAAAAGAAAAGCAGAAATTACAACAAAACATACTGGTTTTAGCATATACACACTAAGTCCTTTTCGTCCAAAAAGTATTAAGGCTAACTTTTTTCTGACCCGAAATTGACCGGACCGCTGTTAGCGGGACAGCCACTTAAAAAGGTCCTCGAACTACATGGCAAATGGTAACATAAAACCATTTTTGGTAAGTCTTTAATAACAAAATCGTTGCAACAGCGCTTTTAGCGTCTCTGACAGCCTTCCTCAGGTTCAGCTAAAATACAGTCTAAATACCTTTTGCTCAGCACAAGAAACTAATCACGTGTTAAATATGCTTGCCACTTCCATTTCCGTGATGATAACATAGGTAGCCACGCCAAGTTATTTATCTTTTTTGAAAACTTTTACGGTGCCCGTTACATTTTTTCCCGTTTCCTCTTTCCCGCTAGCTTGACCGGCGTCTGATTTGCAACAAGCAAAATCCCTGAGTCATTTGATTATGTCATCATAGAAGTGTATCCTTGTAAGGCAGCTGTTATTACTTTCTTACTGTTGGCATCAATGAATGGACACAATAGAACTACAATTTAAGAAGGTTTCCTGATTCTCCACCTGCCCTCATCTTGCATTTTTCTCAAGTTGTCCTATATTAGAAAAGTAGCCTGATTTCATTTCCTGATTAAAGAGGGTAACCCGAGAACACTGGCCCCCGGTCCACGGACGGCCCCTAATACAGACAGTGTCCATGGACTACCTACGGACCGGTCCATGGACTACCCCTACAGACCCCTCTATGGACCACCCCCAACATAGAATTTAAAGAAAAAGAAATACTGCTTGTCCATGACAATAGCTCCTCCAAGAGTTGAGCACTCTTTGAAATCCATTCACCAAAACGAAATTGTATGTATGTATGTATGTATGTATGTATGTATGTATGTATGTATGTATGTATGTATGTATGTATGTATGTGTGTGTGTATGTATGTATGTATGTATGTATGTGTGTGTGTGTGTGTGTGTCCACCCATCCGTACTTACAAGGACCAAAACATGTTTACACACCTACGTTATGAGGACCACCGTAGTTACGAGGACCGATACCTGGTCCTCGTAAACTTTAAGGCTCCAAACGGCTTAAAACGTTGAGAAACGTGTCTGTGAACAGTTTTAACGGTGGTCCTCGTAAACCACCTTAAAGTGTGTGTAAAATGGTGGTCCTTCTAAACCACCGAATACGGGTTTCAGGCTTTTTTAAAGGTATTACCAAGAGTTAATAATATTGGAAGTGTTTCACAGTCTGGTGATGATGATCAATTTATGTCGTCCTGATGGAACGTCTCTGATCCCTTTTACACTCCACTTCAATTTTTTAAATTTACACACGATTTGGTGGTCTTCGCAATGTTGGTGTGTAAACAAACGAAATTCAACTGTATTATAACGTCTGTACAACTTTCTTTAAGGGTGATGTGCAAGAGCCACTACCAAGAATGGACATCCCTTGGTCAGTCCATACTGCAAGTGCACCTAGAGCGGTTCATGACATCGTAACAAAAATAAATACGCTCGTGGCAAAGACCTGTTTGTCAGTCGTGTTAAACAAAACGGGGAATATAAATTTAGATAGTCCCTTATACCTCACTGGGCAAATAAAATCTCTTCGCCACCTCGCCCGCAATCAGTTTCAGCGTGAGCTGGAACAAACCTTAGTTATAATAAAAACATTTACAAAGAAATACAGTCGTAACACAGGCTTTTATTTGAGATATTCAAGAAACTGCTCACAAAGATAAATTTTTAGGCACCATCATTGATTTCTACACACCTAACTAATGGTGAGATCAGATCTCTTTTTAATCATTTATAATTATTTAATCTTTTTAAACTGGGATAACTCTAATCGAGAGAAACAACTATATAAAATGAGATACCGAAAGTGGAATTACTGCTATGGTTACTAAAAATTTAAGTCAATAATTGACCTTCTTCCTACAAAATGGAATCATTTACGGCTTTCCTAAAATCAGGTAAACTGTATATATTATGAACAATTCAAAGAAAGCAACTACTTATGATGAGAGGGCAGGCTCGAGTTTAATATTTTAAAACAATTAGACAGCGACCTGTAAGTTTTTATTTAAACAATAGAGTGTTCCTGTCGAGGGACTATTTAAACAATAGTGTTTTTGTCGAGGAACTGTCGGCTGATAGTTCCAAGACAGAAACACTCTATTGTCTTTATTGTTCCCCACTAAATTTTCTTCCGCGCGCGCTCATTGAAACACGAGGATCTTCAATTACTTTTTTAACTTTTCAGGATAAAGGACTTGAAAGCTGAAATGTACCAAATGAAATAAAACTAGACGAACTACTCACTGAATATAACAAGCGAAACAAAACCAGGCAAGAAACCGACTAAAATGACCGTTTGTTTACAAAATATTTCTCGGACGGCACTATCTATCCGGGCATTTTCCACGGACGCACACTATGGGCTGTTATAGTTCGCCACTAGATTTTCTCCGATTCTGATTGGTTTAAATTGCTCTTGCTCTGTCAGCACTATCCACCCGGGCATTTTCCGCAGATGCACACTATGGGCTGATAGTGTCTCTCCGCGGGCGACCTGACTATCGCGTCACGTGAGCAGTTTAAACCAATCAGAATCGGAGAAAATTTAGTGGTGAACTTTAACAGCTGATTGATAACCGGCAGAAATTTCATGTTCTTATTCAAATAAACTATTTGCCCGAGAAGCAAAGCTTGAAGGCCTGTATGCTAGTATTAAGAAACCTAATAAATATAACAAACAAAACAATTAATCCACTGAATGCCCACTTATTTACTAAACTTTTCATTGATCGGCACTTTTCATCCGCATTTCCTTGGACAGACACTATCGGCTGACAGTGTCCCTGTGCGCGGGGTACAATCACGTCATGTCAACCATTAAAGCCAACCAGAATCAGAGAAAATTAAGTCAAAGAACATAACGTCAAGTCTGTAGTGCGAGCAAAGTGGCCTATCAGGCCAGAGCTTATATCGGTTTCTGTAGCATGATGCGACTAGGAGTATTTCTACTCCCCCCTGGATGGGATGCTCATCCCTCGCAGGGTTACCCCCAGCAGTAAATTCGCCGGTACCCATTTATACACTTGGGTGAAGGGAGGCGCTGTGAGAGTAAAGAACACTACACTGTGCCCTGGCCGAGGCTCTAACTCAGATGGCTCAAGCTGGAGTCCAGCGCACTAACCATTACACCCCTGCCCCACCCACAGTCAGAGAACTTAGGTTAACTTGACAGCTTTCAAGAATAACTTCGAACTCAGTGACAGCCACAAGGCAGCGCATGTTGCCAGAGCTTGCTTTTCCATCAACAAAAGGTGCCTGTGTAGGCAATTAGATAGCAGGAGTTTCAATAGTCGGTCCTTGGTAGACAATGGGCGAAATTCCCAGCCAACCATCTAATTTGCACTGGTTTCCTTAATTGTCACATTAACAGGGTTTCTTGCCTGGTTTTGTTTCATTAATGATAAATTTTGGTTTCCAAGTCTTTCATCATAAAAAGTTGAACAGCATTTCATGTTTCAGTTGTTGCAGGTGAAAGAATATTTAGTAGTAGTACATTAAAGACTGTTTGATTGCATACAGTCAATTCTCTAAAAGATGGACACAATAGGGGCCGGTGTCCTAGCGGATTTGGACCCCCCGGTCCAAATCCGCTAGCGAATATGGACCCCCCCGGGTAGTAGACTATAGGCTTGGCGAATGACTTATAAAGTTTTTAAATGTTCGTAAACTAAATTGAAGAATTTGCAGCATTGGGACGAAATTTGTCTTTTTTCTTTTCATCTTAAGCGAAGAATTTTGTGTTCTGATTTAAAGAAACATTGACAAAAGCATGCAAATAGAATAAGTTACCGATTATGATACAAACAATGCTACAAATATAAAAGTTTGGAAGGGGGTCCATATCTGCAAAGTGGGGTCCACATCCACTACCACATCCGCTAGCGGATATGGACCGGGGCGGGGGAGTCCAAATCCGCTAGTGGATATGCACCGCGGGGTCCATAGGTTTTTAAATGCTACTGTAAGACAGGACTTTCTTTGCATGCTAAAGATGTCAGTTTTCTGATTGCATATTCTCTCATTCTAGCTACAGTCAACTCTCGTTATAGCGGAAACCTTTGGGACTTCGTTTTGTGTCCGGAATAGCGAGAGTCCGTAATACCGGGAGTCATTTTCAGTCAAACCTCTATAGATGGGGATCTGAAATTTGTCTGTAATAGAAGGTGTCTGTAATAGCGGGGTGTCCGCAAGGTGAGAGTTGACTGTATTACAATTGAAGGGAACCTCGGCTGTAAAAGCAACTTAACCTTGAGTTGATTGATATAATGCCTAGAATACAAATTTAGCCGGACAACAGAGATATCAAAGTTGACAATTGTAACAAACAGAAATAATTTAAACTGACTATCCTTTTAAAATTTACTGTGTACTGCCATCTTGGATTTCATGATGTCACTGCATTGCCCTCAAACAAAAGAACTTCGGCAACACAGCATTGTCCTAAAATCCAAGATGGGATACACAGGTAATTTGACACCGATAATCTTTTCTATTTCTTACTTTTATTAAATGTTATTTTTACCTTGTCCAGCAAAATTTGTAACTTAAGCATTATTTCAAGTAACTCAAAGTCAACTAGCCTCAATGGCTGAAGTTCCCTTGAAGACTTTTGCAATGAAAAAAACATCCAAAAATAATACTCTTGGTACATTTATTTGAAAAAGAAAATCTTTGTTGGTCACTGTAAGCAAAATGCTGCAATAAACTTAGTGTAAATTACTTGTACTTGTTGAGCCCAGAGGAAGCTGCTAATGTTCACCAAAATTTCTGCCAAAAAAAAAGCATCAAGTTTATCTTCTGTGTACATTTGTTGCTTACCATCAATTTCACCAATACACAATTCCGAGAACAATCTGGTACCCTAGCCGAGTCTTTGCAGACTTGAAAGGACAAGTGGCTCTTGAAAGTTCTGTTACAAGATCGTTTTCTATTGGTTGTAAAACTTAAAAAAAAAAATGGCCAGAAGTAAAGTTGCAACAACTCTGTTGGAAATTCATTCGAAAGCTAGGCATGCACATTTAAGCTGGTAGTCGATATTTTCTGACTTCAAATCATATCTTTCCAGGGTCATTTGTCTCACTGATCACTGGTGTCATGAGGAACGAAGACCCCGGCCCACCATTAAAATCCTTGGGAGCAGCTGATGATACAACCTCTGTCAATCAATACTTATGATGCCCTAATATTAAAAGCACTTACTTTCACAGATCCTCTCTAGTGGCCTTGACAGTCCAAAAAATTTAACGCAATTATGTTGTCTACCATGCCTGGTTGTATACATCAATGTCTCTGCTAATGAGCCAACTCTGTCACATGAAAAAATTGTAAAATAAATGGTTATAAGTCTTGCGTTAAAACAGCCCTCACTATTTTAAACATTAAAATACAAGTACATTATTTCATAAAAATTGCATACAGCATTTCTACCTGTCTAAGGGCCTTATCATATGATCCCGGTTGACTGGGCTGTCTCGGTTTCTTAGATCTCAACACACCACTAAATTTTATGCCAAAAAATTTGTCATACGAACAGACCCTTAGTTGCTAGAAATTCTGTTCTTAAGTCTACTAAACAAATAAAGCTTCTTTTGTAATGATTGTTTGAATGGCAGCCAGTGACTTTGTAAACATTGCTATGTCGGTTCAAAGAAATTTCACTAGCTGAGAAGCCCAACTGGATCTTTGCTAAAAGACTGTGTTAGTCCTGTCTAAGTTACCCTCAAAGGTTTGCTTTTTAGCCAATTGTTCTTTTTTCAAACAATCTTTAATAGTCTCCAAAATTCCAGCTGTTTGAAGGGCTTTATTTAGTTAGCTAAATATACTAAATATTCAGTTAATTATGGAGTGCAAAACAACAAAAAGGGTCACTTTTTCAGCTCTAACTTTGAATAAAATCATTATTTTTAGAAAAATAACAAGCCAATCCCTCAACTTACATTTCCTCTATCCTGGCAATTACATCATGATAAGAAATGTTGGTGGTTTCTTTTTAACCTAATGCATTGTGGGATCAAGCCCTTTTTCCTAGTAAACAGTGGGATGATGTCCTTGGCTGAAAGATTGCCCTCAAAATACCAGTTTCAGCAACGCAGTACAAGATTATGTGCCTGGAAAAATTTAAAGGGAAGGAAAGCAAAGCAAATGCTACTCAGCGATGGTAATTACAAGACCAAACAAAGAAAGATATCTTAGATTCCAAAACAGTAAAATAGTCTAAAGGCCCAATACTGAAGCAGAAACCACACACACAAATGCATGGCCTGACAACAATCTTTGTGTATTGATTCCCTACCCCCCAATTCTTTACTAATAAAAGATTCAGCAACTCTTTGCCTTCCCATCTCTGAAATTCACAAATAACTGCACTTGCAATGCATTACATGCAGTTTAAGGAGGCTCACAATAGTTTTAGGACAGGATTATCTTTCTTGCATTAGTTCTTTTGTATATTTAGTCTTGAGCTTGACGTTAAGGTATTTATACATTACGGGTTCCTTTGGTGTCTGATGACAAGAAGCAAGAAAGGTGTCGTTCGTGCGCAGTATACTAGTCAATGAGTAATCGATGAGTCATCGATGACTGATCAATTACATCAATAAGTAATCGATGTCATCGTTGAGTACTCGATAGGCCTCAAAAGTTTTGGGCATCGATTACTCAACGATTACTCACTGATGTCATTGATCATCGATTAGTTATGTCTGGCTTTTTAGAAATACGAAAAAATACAAACACTGAGTAAAAAGTCCTAAAATATTTTTAAATGCTGGAGTAAAAGGTGTGTTTTCATTCGGTACAACTTACACAATTTAATAAGACTGCGATGTTTTCTTGGCGTAGGAAAGCGGTAATGTGTGATTCCATAAAATATCCATACCTCCCGCACGGAAGCCCCCCACCCCTCCGGAAATTCCAATTCAACCTCATACATTTCTTTAAATTTTTTGGTTTTTGGGAACCCACCCCCCAGGAATTTCCAATCCCTTCCGTGGGGGGAGTATGGATATTTTCTGGAACTGCACAATTTGAGATGAAAAAAATTAATCACAAATCAGGTCGGCATCACCAGCGTAAAATCGCCGATGAAACTTAAACAATGCCTGTCACTAAATGAAGGGTAGCAAAGCTTCCTTCACTTTACATTACTTTTACTGTCAACAAGAAAAATTCTTTTCATTTCCAAAGGCTCTGTTATTGTCGAAATCTTCAAAACAATTCAAAACAGTGGCTAAATGAAAACAACGGCTCGTGCAAATTTCGAATGGGCAACCTTTACAGCTGCAATAGTACTCCAACGACAACCGAAGTAATTCAACCGTGTATCTCTATGTTGACTCATTCTTTAAAAGCAGCAACTAGAAATACGTGGGAATCACAAAAAATGAAACGTCAAAATACTGAGATTTCCTTGTGACAGCACGCGCCAGCTTGTTTTTCTTTTGACAGTGGGAAATAATTTACATGTGATCCATTTCCACACTTTCTATCAAGCAGTGATTGTCAAAACATTTAGAATTGTTCCAAAAAGTTACACTTTATCAGATGAAATTATTCTTCCAGCAAACAATCTAGCGGTAAAAGAAGTAAACAACTTCTGAATGTTCACATTTGCATAATCGCAACTCTGTCGGCACTTGATTTACCGGATGAAGTTTGCAGTTAACAGAAAGCTCTTCCATTTAAATGGATAACTGTTCCGATTTTTAGTTAATCAAAGGGATAAAAAACGGATTAAACACTTTTAGAAACCGTTTAAACGTTTCTGTAAACCGTTTAAACGGATAGTGGTTTTTATAAAACGATTTGCTTAGTTAATAAAACGGATCAAAAAACAGTTTAAACGTTTTCAGAAACCGTTTAAACGTTTCTTAAAACTGTTTAAACGGATGCTAAACGGATAGAAAATGCTTTCAAGCCGTTAAACGGATATCCATTAGTGTATGTTTTCCCAAATCAGGTCACATTTTTGTTTTTGACGTGTGTAAACAAAGACTGTCGTGGCAATTCTTCCCGTCAAATAATCTGTGAAAAGAAGTTAACAAATTTGCTGAAGTGCTCTCACTGGCAGTGTTCTCCTTATCAGGCGGTAACAGGTAAAACTTACCGCCTTAAACACTACTCTTTACCACCTAGAACTGCTTGGAAACCTTAAAGTATCACAAGAAATATCCCTTCTTTACCGGTTTGAAAATTTATCGTACCTGCTGTGTTCGAAACTAGGGAGAACACTGACTGGTTATTTAATTTTTTTTTAAACTCACCTTGACTTAGATTGAGCTGTTTTTTACCAAAAACATTCAGAAAGGTTTTATACTGATGTATTTAATTGTCTGATATTTAAAAATCACAAATCGTGCCATTCTTTCAATGACCACAGATGACTGTCCAAAATCGGGTCGTGTCCGAGCAAAATCATGTTTGACCGGACAATGTGACTGGCACCTGTCTGTTAGTAATTTCAAGCCTGAAAAAGGGCATGTAAATAAATCGTTTAACAAGGTTTATGTATTTTTTAATTACGTTATCATCGCCTCAATTGAAACCAAATCAAAGGACTCTTGGAGTCACGACTGAATTTGGGTAATTCCCTTGTCATGCTTTCTGTATGTACATGTATACGTTTTTTTTTTTAAAACAGAGTGGCTCAGTGGTAGTGTGACAGAGTAATAACAGAGACATCGAGGATTCGACTCCCAGAGGGGGTGGATTAAATTTCTTTTTCCTTTTTTGCGGTTCAGTATTTCCCTCTGTATAAATGCTTTTGAAAAGAAGGAGCATTACAACTATTAAAGAGATAGATTTATTACAAGAAAATTTCAGTTTAGGTTTTTTAAAAACTGCAAAGCAAAATATAGACTTAATCCGCTATCAAATATTCACTTAAATTGATATTCAAACATCTAAGAATTCTCACACTGAGTAACGCAACAACGCACGAGAAATAAACGCAGGGAAGATGGTAAGTTTTTGCAAGCATGTGACGCATCTGAATTCAGTCACTTGCTTAACTTTGGCTCGATTCTTATAACAACACCGTTTACAGCTGTCCAGCAGTATTCCTACAAAAAGTCTACAGCCCACCAACCAACCAACCAATTGAGCGACAATTTTTCCGCTAATATACTCCTTCATAAATTCAGTTGTAAAAATAAACTTTTAAAAAGTAAAAAGTAAAAAGATTCTGCATATTTTTAATTAACATGGTACGGTGGTAGTGATGGTGCTTCCATTTGCGTGTTCAAGAAG
>JAHPZR010010824.1:0-38058 GCA_019787425.1 Platygyra sinensis | reverse complement strand
GCAAGGATTTTGATTGTGGGCCGGGGTCTTCGTTCCTCATGACACCAGTGATCAGTGAGACAAATGACCCTGGAAAGATATGATTTGAAGTCAGAAAATATCGACTACCAGCTTAAATGTGCATGCCTAGCCAGGGCTCGAAATTTAAAAAAATTGTTAGGTCGCCTTTTGGCGACTAACTGGCAAAATATAGTCGCCAGAGGCAAATTTTAAGTCGCCACTTTGCAGAAAATTGCTAAAGTTAAGAAATAGACACAGTGTACTTCTAAATCATGCAAAATTCAGGTCGCCAAATTGGCGATAAAACAGCAATTTTAGTCACCAAGGGGAAAAAGTTAGACGCATTGGCGACCGTATTGGTCGCAATTTCGAGCCCTGCTAGCTTTCGAATGAATTTCCAACAGACTTGTTGCGGCTTTACTTCTGGCCATTTTTATTTATTTTTTTTTAAGTTTTACAACCAATAGAAAACGATCTTGTAACAGAACTTTCAAGAGCCACTTGTCTTTTCAAGTCTGCAAAGACTCGGCTAGGGTACCAGATTGTTCTCGGAATTGTGTATTGGTGAAATTGATGGTAAGCAACAAATATACACAGAAGATAAACTTGATGCTTTTTTTTTGGCAGAAATTTTGGTGAACATCAGCAGCTTCCTCTGGGCTCAACAAGTACATGTAATTTACACTAAGTTTATTGCAGCATTTTGCTTACAGTGACCAACAAAGATTTTCTTTTTCAAATAAATGTACCAAGAGTATTATTTTTGGATGTTTTTTTCATTGCAAAAGTCTTCAAGGGAACTTCAGCCATTGAGGCTAGTTGACTTTGAGTTACTTGAAATAATGCTAAAGTTACAAATTTTGCTGGACAAGGTAAAAATAACATTTAATAAAAGTAAGAAATAGAAAAGATTATCGGTGTCAAATTACCTGTGCATCCCATCTTGGATTTTAGGACAATGCTGTGTTGCCGAAGTTCTTTTGTTTGAGGGCAATGCAGTGACATCATGAAATCCAAGATGGCAGTACACAGGAAATTTTAAAAGGATAGTCAGTTTAAATTATTTCTGTTTGTTACAATTGTTAACTTTGATATCTCTGTTGTCCGGCTAAATTTGTATTCTAGGCATTATATCAATCAACTCAAGGTTAAGTTGCTTTTACAGCCGAGGTTCCCTTCAATTGTAATACAGTCAACTCTCACCTTGAGGACACCCCGCTATTACAGACACCTTCTATTACGGACAAATTTCAGATCCCCATCTATAGAGGTTTGACTGAAAATGACTCCCGGTATTACGGACTCTCGCTATTCCGGACACAAAACGAAGTCCCGAAGGTTTCCGCTATAACGAGAGTTGACTGTAGTTAGAATGAGAGAATATGCAATCAGAAAACTGAGATCTTCAGCGTGCAAAAAAAGTCCTGTCTTACAGTAGCATTTAAAAACCTTGCTGACCTCTTTTAGGTGAGCAGACAAAAAACTGGCACTGACAATTTATTTCAATGTACCTAGCAAATGCATTCTTTTTTTGTACCCTGAATTCTTAACTATTATTATTAGAAGAATGATTGCATAATGATGATTTTCAATGTTTTATAAGGATAAGTCACTGTCAGTTTTAATATAATGGTATGCTATAATTAAAGAGCTTGGTGCAAAAGTATGCTTATTAGTGACTATTTTTGACCCTGCAAAGATTTTTTCTCTAAAGTGCCTTTTAGATGCTGGCTTGCAGTTTTTTTGTGGAGAAAATAAAATCGTAACAATAAAACAAAATGCATTTTAGCAAAAATTAAAAAAAAAACGGAACGTATGTGACTCAAACCTTGACTTCTCTGTTCTTATTTAGTCCGGTGGGAAAACCCTAAACTCTTGCGCCACGCAAGCACTTCAAGAAAGAAAGGAGATAATTTAAGTAGTGATTTGCACTGACCTATTGATATATAGTATTTTATTTTTTCTCTTTTTTTGGAAAGACAGTGAACATCAGCAAATGAGCAATTTTTATTTATTTAATTCAAGACCATATGCTGAAATTTGGAGGAAAAAAAAACCAAAATAGTCAGTTAGCATAGTTTTGCCCCAAGCTCTTCATTTGTACCTCTTTGTAAGAATAGTTTTCAATGTTAAAACCAGATGTTGTACTACCTGCCCTGCTTATTATCATGCTTTGAAATTATTAATTCATAGCTTAACCTACTAACTGATTACTCGCAATCTGACTAATACAGGAAACTCAAACACCTGTAAGACGGACACCGCTATAAGACGGACAACTGGTGAAGGTCTATGCAGGCTGTTTTTCCGTCAGTCATTTTACTGTATCTTAACTCTTTATAAGACTGGCAGTTAGTGCCGGTGTCACAGCGGATTTGGACCCCCGCGGATATGGACCCCGCGGTGCATATCCGCTAGCGGATTTGGACTCCCCCGCCCCGGTCCATATCCGCTGGCGGATGTGGTAGTGGATGTGGACCCCACTTTGCAGATATGGACCCCCTTCCAAACTTTTATATTTGTAGCATTGTTTGTATCATAATCAGTAACTTATTCTATTTGCATGCTTTTGTCAATGTTTCTTTAAATCAGAACACAAAATTCTTCGCTTAAGATGAAAAGAAAAAAGACAAATTTCGTCCCAATTCTGCAAATTCTTCAATTTAGTTTACGAACATTTAAAAACTTTATAAGTCATTCGCCAAGCCTATAGTCTACTACCCGGGGGGGGGTCCATATTCGCTAGCGGATTTGGACCGGGGGGTCCAAATCCGCTAGGACACCGGCCCCTATTGTGTCCATCTTTTAGAGAATTGACTGTAAGCAATCAAACAGTCTTTAATGTACTAGTACTAAATATTCTTTCACCTGCAACAACTGAAACATGAAATGCTGTTCAACTTTTTATGATGAAAGACTTGGAAACCAAAATTTATCATTAATGAAACAAAACCAGGCAAGAAACCCTGTTAATGTGACAATTAAGGAAACCAGTGCAAATTAGATGGTTGGCTTGGGATTTCGCCCATTGTCTACCAAGGACCGACTATTGAAACTCCTGCTATCTAATTGCCTACACAGGCACCTTTTGTTGATGGAAAAGCAAGCTCTGGCAACATGCGTTGCCTTGTGGCTGTCACTGAGTTCGAAGTTATTCTTGAAAGCTGTCAAGTTAACCTAAGTTCTCTGACTGTGGGTGGGGCAGGGGTGTAATGGTTAGTGCGCTGGACTCCAGCTTGAGCCATCTGAGTTAGAGCCTCGGCCAGGGCACAGTGTAGTGTTCTTTACTCTCACAGCGCCTCCCTTCACCCAAGTGTATAAATGGGTACCGGCGAATTTACTGCTGGGGGTAACCCTGCGAGGGATGAGCATCCCATCCAGGGGGGATTAGAAATACTCCTAGTTGCATCATGCTACAGAAACCGATATAAGCTCTGGCCTGATAGGCCACTTTGCTCGCACTACAGACTTGACGTTATGTTCTTTGACTTAATTTTCTCTGATTCTGGTTGGCTTTAATGGTTGACATGACGTGATTGTACCCCGCGCACAGGGACACTGTTAGCCGATAGTGTCTGCCCAAGGAAAATGCGGGATGAAAAGTGCCGATCAATGAAAAGTTTAGTAAATAAGTGGGCATTCATTGGATTAATTGTTTTGTTTGTTATATTTATTAGGTTTCTTAATACTAGCATACAGGCCTTCAAGCTTTGCTTCTAGGGCAAATAGTTTATTTGAATAAGAACATGAAATTTCTTCCGGTTATCAATCAGCTGTTAAAGTTCACCACTAAATTTTCTCCGATTCTGATTGCTTTAAACTGCTCACGTGACGCGATAGTCAGGTCGCCCGCGGAGAGACACTATCAGCCCATAGTGTGCATCAGCGGAAAATGCCCGGGTGGATAGTGCTGACAGAGCAAGAGCAATTTAAACCAATCAGAATCGGAGAAAATCTAGTGGCGAACTATAACAGCCCATAGTGTGCGTCCGTGGAAAATGCCCGGATAGATAGTGCCGTCCGAGAAATATTTTGTAAACAAACGGTCATTTTAGTCGGTTTCTTGCCTGGTTTTGTTTCGCTTGTTATATTCAGTGAGTAGTTCGTCTAGTTTTATTTCATTTGGTACATTTCAGCTTTCAAGTCCTTTATCCTGAAAAGTTAAAAAAGTAATTGAAGATCCTCGTGTTTCAATGAGCGCGCTCGGAAGAAAATTTAGTGGGGAACAATAAAGACAATAGAGTGTTTCTGTCTTGGAACTATCAGCCGACAGTTCCTCGACAAAAACACTATTGTTTAAATAGTCCCTCGACAGGAACACTCTATTGTTTAAATAAAAACTTACAGGTCGCTGTCTAATTGTTTTAAAATATTAAACTCGAGCCTGCCCTCTCATCATAAGTAGTTGCTTTCTTTGAATTGTTCATAATATATGCAGTTTACCTGATTTTAGGAAAGCCGTAAATGATTCCATTTTGTAGGAAGAAGGTCAATTATTGACTTAAATTTTTAGTAACCATAGCAATAATTCCACTTTCGGTATCTCATTTTATATAGTTGTTTCTCTCGATTAGAGTTATTCCAGTTTAAAAAGATTAAATAATTATAAATGATTAAAAAGAGATCTGATCTCACCATTAGTTAGGTGTGTAGAAATCAATGATGGTGCCTAAAAATTTATCTTTGTGAGCAGTTTCTTGAATATCTCAAATAAAAGCCTGTGTTACGACTGTATTTCTTTGTAAATGTTTTTATTATAACTAAGGTTTGTTCCAGCTCACGCTGAAACTGATTGCGGGCGAGGTGGCGAAGAGATTTTATTTGCCCAGTGAGGTATAAGGGACTATCTAAATTTATATTCCCCGTTTTGTTTAACACGACTGACAAACAGGTCTTTGCCACGAGCGTATTTATTTTTGTTACGATGTCATGAACCGCTCTAGGTGCACTTGCAGTATGGACTGACCAAGGGATGTCCATTCTTGGTAGTGGCTCTTGCACATCACCCTTAAAGAAAGTTGTACAGACGTTACAATACAGTTGAATTTCGTTTGTTTACACACCAACATTGCGAAGACCACCAAATCGTGTGTAAATTTAAAAAATTGAAGTGGAGTGTAAAAGGGATCAGAGACGTTCCATCAGGACGACATAAATTGATCATCATCACCAGACTGTGAAACACTTCCAATATTATTAACTCTTGGTAATACCTTTAAAAAAGCCTGAAACCCGTATTCGGTGGTTTAGAAGGACCACCATTTTACACACACTTTAAGGTGGTTTACGAGGACCACCGTTAAAACTGTTCACAGACACGTTTCTCAACGTTTTAAGCCGTTTGGAGCCTTAAAGTTTACGAGGACCAGGTATCGGTCCTCGTAACTACGGTGGTCCTCATAACGTAGGTGTGTAAACATGTTTTGGTCCTTGTAAGTACGGATGGGTGGACACACACACACACACACACATACGTACCCCTGGCTACTTGAGGGGCCTATGATTTTACACCTTTCTTGTGAGGTCTATCTCATCTTTAGTAGATTCCCAAAAAATAACTAGTGCGTTTTGCTGCTTGTTACCACTTCTCATTATACATCTGTTAAAATCTGGTGAAAACTTTAATTTTGCTGTGGGGGCTAAATTGTGGGGACGTGACTAGCACTCGACTGCCTACTTGTGGAGCCTATGTTGCCACACCCCGCTTGTGAGGAACTTTCTCATCTCTAGCAGAAATCCAAAACAAATAGCGCGTTTTCTTGCTTTTACCTCATCTCTTTATACATCTGTTTGAATTTGAAAAGCTTAGAGGACCATTTGCCAACTGATATTTGCGGGTGCGTGCAACTACAGTTCAAAAGTAAAATAAAGATATCTAATAGCTACTTTAGAAGTCGAGAAAAAATAAAAAACTGACTCCCCAATATTGGATGTACGATTGTGTTCTTTAGTTTCTGCTTCTTTAGTAAGCCGTTTCTTGCGATGACTTTTAAAGAGAGATTAACTTTTGGATCTCTAAAGGGGCTTGAGGCACGCGGCACGGTTATGTAGTGTTCAAGAGGAAAATAAATATCCCCTAGCTGCCTCGAGGGCTCACACAGGTTATGACATAAAAACGTATCGCGTTGGTTAAAAAGACCAACTGGTATGAAATGTCTTAAAATTCCCACCTCCCTTCCCCAAGGAAAGAAACCTTACATGGCCATGTTAAGGTTATTCCTCACAATTGCACTGCGCATCCTTTCTGCGCATTCTTTATGGCGTCATTTAACGCACCCGCGTGCACGCGCATATTGAAAACATGGCGGATTTGCCTTGATATTGAGCGCTGTCAGTTGGAAAATGGCTATAGCTCACCAACGAGCACGGGCACCCCAACTTTTTTTTCAATCATTGTAATCAACTTATCATAAACTTTGCTTGAGAAAAGACTGATCTGATTCCTATTGCTGAAAATTGAATAAATAACGAAAATGCAAGCAAACTGTGGTCTTTTCTATGTTGCCCTATGCTAACCATGTCAAGAAATTTGGTTGAAATTTAATCAAGAATTCAGCTTTCTGTCTAAATCAAACTTAAAAAGTTTATTTCTGTCCGATACAATGCACTGACTGCAGTTTAATGCGTGCGCTCACGAGTCTCGGTCACAAAAATTTACAATTATTACTGGGAATGCGTTCTTGTAATAAGCATTAAATAATGCCAAAATGGGTCATTTTCAATGCCCCAGTGCTCCTTAATGAGTATGGGCACCCCCCTATTTTTTTTCAAAATTGAAGTTCTCATATGATAAATATCCAGTGGGCAAAGTTTGAACGAAAATCTATTGTCAGTTTTATTTCAGGGGAATTACCTTAAGCCCTCTATTACTGGTTTGAATGAAAAACGTAGACAACAAATAGACGTATTGAGCGAGAAAACACAAAAATTTAATTCAAAATCTGTTTCTTATTACAGTAAAACGGATAGATTTATCTAATTAACAAAGAGTAAATAGCCATTGTAAGTGGCTTATATTTCCAGCGTTTTTATAAAAAATTACAACGAGTTTCAGCTAGTTCATCATCAGCCTTTTACTAGGCCGGTTTGTTAAAGTTCAAATTTCACAACGCTCTGTCGACAACGGCAGGATTTAACCACTTAAGTTTTAAAAGGAAGAGGAATGTTGCCGTATCGGACAAATGAACAAGTGATGATGAATAATAAGCTGATCACCATTCAATAAAAAAAATGAGAGTCTTCGTGCTCGTTTTAGAGTAATACCACATATTACCAAAAATTTAGGATGTTTATATACGTAAAGTATAGCAGTCCAATTAAATCATAATCATCATAATGACTTCTGTCATTATAATGCATACTAGTATATACCACACAAGTTAATAGCACTTTTCCCGCGCGCTGATTGGCTAGCTCGGAGGTGATTAACCAAGTTCTATTCACCTCCGAGCAGCCGAAGAAAAACTGGCTTTTGTCGTCATATTGTCACAAATAAAGTTACTCTTTAGGCCGCTCCTTTTTCAGCTTGTGTGGTATATACTAAAGCAATTATTCGCCTCAGTGTCGATAAAAGTGGCGGTGGATATTTACCTCGCTGCTTCGCGGCTCGGTAAATATCCACTACTATTCACTTCCACTTCGGTGAATAGTTGTTTATTACAGTACTTCCTCTTCTTTTTACTTTACTGCACTAACCATAAATGATATTTAATATAACAAATACATAGTATTCATCAATGAGTACATTACGAAGGAATGTATTAATTTGGCTTACCTACCGTATTTTTTTGATTTAAAACGCCGGGTATCAAAAAGTGAAAAGTTAATAAAAAACTCTTAAAAGTGTCAATGAACATTAAAAAATGTACAAACGTTTCGGGCAGAGCCCTTCATCTGTGTAAAAAAGCCCATTGTGGCAAGTTGGCATACGCCATACAAAAAACCTAACGGTGAATGTGCGCTTACACGTAACGGGCGCGCGCGTGAAACACAGCTATGAAATTGGAATGCGTAAGTACATTTTTTGCACATTTTTTAATGTTCATTGACACTTTTAAGAGTTTTTCATTAACTTTTTACTGTTATTATAGTGTCACGCATCATTTTTCAATTTATCAAAAAGTGAGTTGTAAATTTAGGTCCTCAGCAATTTTCTTATTTGACGTGCACTTAGATTAAGATATAAGGGCACGAATAAACCGAAACTTTCAAGGGACGGAGTACGTTTGAAATAAACCCCAGGGAGTTAAATTTTAAAAAAAATACGGTATGTTTCCTTCACACTAGAATTGGTGAGTCAATATGATCTTGATCCAAAGAAAATGTCTTCTCAGTCAAGGTATTTCCAACAACCAGACCACTAGATATATATTCTTACTTTTACGTCATCCACAAAATTATGAATAACTGGTATTGAAAGTAAATACCTTTAACTACAAAGTAATGTCCTATGTGAAAAGTTTCGCGCTTAACGGAGTTGATTGAATAAAAAAACTTCTAATGGCCAAAGAAAAGGAACCAACTAGATTGCCTCACATTTGTAATTTCTTTTAACCTCAACCGGAACTATCCGACTCTTCACGTGCAAAACAGTTCAGATAGGACGATGCTTTGTTAATATGCATGTTCATAACTAGGACCGAGAAACACAGTTCATGGAATTCTTCTATCAGAAGACGACCTTATGAAGAAAGAAATACTACTTCTCATGTCCAACCATCCCCATCACTATCTGGTGGTTCACTTTCACAAAGCTTACATCTACAATGTAGACGCCTCCACTCTCCCTTAAAGAAATGTTTATCATCGAGCCACCTATCCCTGCTGCGTAACATATTTCTTACTACTTTTTTGAATACATGATAAGGCCAGGATTCATCAACGTCAATGAACTTTAACCGCATATACTTAACTAGTCTTTCATACATCCATTCCCAATTCGCTACATAATGCGTAAAGTACAGAACTGGAATTAGATCATAATCGTCATAATAACCATCCTCATTATAATGCGTGCTACGACACTTTCTTCCCATTCTCGAACACTTTGAACAGCTTATATTTAAAATCGCAAATACTGTGTGCTCATCAATTAGTAAATAATGACACATTTCAACGAAATGTATTATGTTAAAATTTGGCTTATATATCTGTTTTCGACCCACCAAAATAAGAAGGTGGTCTTGGCTTACAACTTCTTCTGGAAACTGTATGAGTTCGGGCCATCTGGTCCTTAGATTCGAATACAACATAAAATGAATAAGTTCTGATCTTTCTGCCAACTGGGCCACTTCGTGGGAGGTAAGTGTGACCCGAATTGACTGACCTAACTTAATTACTTCTCCATCCATATTCAAAAAGCGATAATATTTTCCTCCTGTAACCAAGAAAATATAATGCCCGCAAACCCTCCCACAGGAAGACAATATTACCCCTATGGAAAGTTAAAAAAAGTAACAGAGAGGGGACGGGGACAATTTGGGACCATCTGGTCAGCCGACTTAATAATAAAACCACAAATTGACTGCGAATTTAACTAATCGCTGGAAAAACCAATTTGTTTGATAAAAATTGCAGTTGTTTTAGAGAAACAGTTCTTAACAGTATTTTTAACAGGCACAAAAGCTGCAGACGGCTACTCCATCATACAGTCATAGTACTGGAAAAAATCCTATTGGTTGACGAATCCCGAAAATATTTTCCAGGCTTTTCTTAAGTCTTTTACTATATTAACTTCAGTCAGATGTAAGCAGTGATCTTAGCTCTCGTTTATATGCTATGCACACGCCTTTACTTCTCCACAATATGAAGTAGGGTAAGCTAAGAAAGTACTTTTAACTAGATTCTGTTTTCTTTTCTCTTAACTAGCAAAATGTTAAATGCAAGTTTACTGTTAATCGTGCAATGCTTTCCAGGCACAAGCGTTAAGAGAATAGCTACCCATTATTGATTAGTGTTTTAGGGACAAGAACCTTCTTTCCATTTTTTGTATCTGTTTTCTTACGTAATACATTACCGCTGTCCAGTAAATATGTAAATATTGTGTACTGATCAATTAGTAAATAATGACACATTCTAACGAAATGTATTATGCTAAACTCTGGTTTATATATCTGTTTTCGATCAACCAAAATAAGAAGGTGGTCTTTGCTTACAATTTCTTTCCGGAAAATGTAAGATTTGGGATCATCTGGCCCCTAGATCTGAATACAATATAAAATGTATAAGTTCCGATATTTCTGCCAACTGGGCCACTTCGTGGGAGGTAAGTGTGACCCGAATGGACTGACCTAACTGAATTACTTTACCATCATATTCAAAAAGCGATAATATTTTCCTCCTGTAACCAAGAAAATATAATGCCCGCAAACCCTCCCACAGGAAGACAATATCAGTTACCCTTAAGGAAAATTAAAAAACGTCACAGACTGGGGATGGCTACTCACTCCATCATACAATCATGCGCATCACTATCTGGTGGATCACTTTCACAAAGCTTACATCCCCGAGCAAACCAGAAATGATCATTATCGAGCTACTCATGCAATACAGCGCAAAAATTACAGAGTTTAAGCGATCGCAATCACAGGTAAGTGTTGCACGCTGTTTTCTCGCTGCTGGTTAACTACACTAGGGAAATAAAACTTAATGAATGATTTGCCAGTACAGTAATCGGATACCATGCTATGCGCAAAGAACTCTGGGATCGCAAACATTGCTAGCCGCTAGAAGGAAATGTATGGCGAAAAGCGGTTTCCACGTCCAAAAAAAAGGATTTTTGAAAGAGATCAAAACTTTTTCGCCGTACTTTTATCGCAGATGGACTTAGGAGATGTTGAAATGCGGAAATTGTAGGTTTTTGTTAGAATAACCGTGAAAGATGTGACAAAATCTACCGATAAACGAATATGCTTGCGTAATGTTATTGCGAAATTTACCTCGTGTAATGGTCCAAAATATCACAAGATTAAGTCTAAATCGGGAGGAAATAAGCCAATAAAGCCTTTTTAGTTTCAGTTTACGTGTGTACAGTCTGTTTTCTTATTAGTTACCTATTTTATAAACTAATTATGGCTTCTGGAAATGTACCTCCTCAAAGGTTGTCAGAGGAGACGGAAACAGTTTTTACCGCGCTCCGCCCCAATGCTCTCTGGAGGGATGAAATGAGCGATGAGAAACATGAAGAAATCCGTAGGTTAAGTTCTACCTTGAATGGAAAAAAAATCCTTAGGTTTTTCAGCCGCTACTCTTCTCTTCGAATTCTGTGAAGGAACATGTTAAAGAAAAGCAAAATTACGGGCACTTGGAAATGTACAGAAACTGTAGACATATTTAGTTGTGCATCGCTGCTTGAGCGTCCGATTTGCACCTTCTCGACGTCACAGAAAAAGTGGTTTACTTTTAAACCGATTATGATTACTGATTCATGTTTCATCGATCACAACAAAGAAGCAAAGCAATTCTTTTTAAATAAGTACTAGTGAGCAGCACACAGCAACAGATTTTGTCAACTTGCTTTATTTTCTCAGACCGATTTCGCCTGATCACACAGACTTCGTCAGGGAGTTTGAACAAGATGAATAAAAGGAACTTATTTTATACCTATTTTACACCTAATCTATAGAGTACAATTCACGTTCCAGGATGACTAAAATCCTGCGTAACGTGCAATGCTTACTTTTGGGGCTGAAGGATTTAACGTGACAACCCCACAGAGCACAATCGGTCACGGGGCATAATTTCCAATATTATATGTCACTGAACTTAAAAATACGCCACAAGGAGCCTGTACACAACTGAAAAAACTCTATCAGGTTATTCCCTCCCGATTTAGGCCTAATCTTGTGATATTTTAGACCTTACACGATGTAAATTTCGCAGTAAACCTTATGCAAGCAAAGAAGTTTATAAATCATTCGTTGTTTTCTATAACACAACTTGCTTGACACCGGAAATACGGAAGGCTCCAACTACAGTGGAAACTCGCAAGAATTAATCACGCAATAAGATATTTGAATACTTAAATAGTTGAAAACTATCCAGATGTTTTCAATTCCTTTACGGTAGAAATCAAACGCGAATTCATGACCATTCGCTATTCTTGAAAACATTCCCCATCGTACATCATAACCTATTGACAATCTCGTGAAATGTTTATAGGTTCCCGAAAACTGGTGTACACTCGTAAAAGGTTTTGGAAACAATCTGGCTTGTTGCAGTGGTTTACGAAGTTGAAGACACTTCACATGTATCGAAAATCACTTTGTGTAGCCGGCCAGTGACGCATTCGTTTTAGACAAAAATCAAATACGAGTTAATTCATTATTTCCTTACCAGAAAATGGCTGACTGCATTTAATTTAAAAACGTAAATTCCCTTTAGACCGGATACTTGGTTGCACAGCAATACAATATCCTGTAATTCCTTCATGATCATTATTGATGAAGGGTTAAAAGGTTTCTGAAACAAGCACAGTGCATATTATCAACACGCAACAACGGCTACCTTTTGCTAGGCGCGTTCAGATAGGGGTAATTATTAATTGCACAAGATTCAAAGGCATCAAATTATAGTATACTCACTCTTTGATGTTGAGCTGGTAATGGTTTAACATTTCTGAAGTTTCTTTCTCTGTTAAAATGTTACTTTGAAGGACAACATTAATGAAATCCATGTCCTTTTCAACTGGAAAACGCAATTTTCCAGCAATCCGATCTCCTATGATACTTCTTTTGACTTTGCCGTCAGGTTTAAGGTTTTCCCTGAGACATTCTTGCTTTGCCCAGCTATCAACAGCTTTGAATAACACCGCACTTTTAACGTTTGGATTTCTTTCAACGAATTCTTCAAGTAGCGATCTTTCGACTGTCAAAAAATCGTCGGAGTTCAACACCTCCTTTGCTTCTTTGTCGATCAACTCCCAACTGGCACAAATAAGTTCATCAAATCCGTATAGTTGGGCGTGTTTTAAAACGCAGAGAACGTTTGAGTGGTGCAGTATTTTCAAAATATATTCTATGCATTTTACGAGAAGGTTTGGAATCATGTATTTCTCTCCAAGATACAACACTTGCATAATTGTGCGGCCGGTCAAGCAAACTTGATCGGTGTAAACGAAACGAAAAAACTCCAAAAGACTTTGATACTCACAGTCGGGCAAATAAATTTCGTTTGTCTCTGATTCTGCCATTTTTCCACAAAACATTGCGAAAAACACCGGGCTCCTTATCGCCAGCAATGATTTGTGCGCTGGAATATACATCGTGGGGCCACTACACGGTTTAGTTTCATTGTCGTCACTTCGGTACTCCTGAACAACAAATGTAACATCACTTAATGTCTGGTTGTTAAACATGAATTTGACTCTTTCTTTAAAAGCCTCTGGCCAAATGCCTGCAGACATGATGACACAGCAACAGCAGTAAGGTGCCGTGAAGAGCAAAAGACAATTGCTGTTTCAATTTTCGATCCCAGAGGGCCCCTCGGTCATCGCTGGCGAACCAAAAAAATTCCATCTATTTTCTTGTACAGCTTACATGCCTGAGAAGTCCACATAACGTGACGTGACACGATTGGCATCTGTCATTCTAAAACATTTTGCAATAGAACCATTTAAAGGAGCTGCGTGACGGTTAAACGGTTTGAAAAATTTAGCCTAAATTTTTCAATTTCGTTGTTTGTAATCCGTGTCAATCTTCTCCATCCTTAACCATCCTAGTTCAGGGCCGTAGCCAGAAAAAATCTTGACTGACGGAGGCAATGTCTATGAATAACTTATGACTGAGGCAATCAGTCCATGGTTGAGTTCTCTTCCTAGGTATTAGGTACTATAAACAACAAAAGCCAAAGAAATGACCGAGGCAAGTGCCTCGGTTGGCCTGTCACTAGCTACGCCGCTGTATTTGCTTTATGGTTTATTATCATCTCTTTGGTGTTTTTCCATCTTTCTACAGCATTTTTGTACTGTTGAATACGCTGTTGAACGCTACGGTAATTGCTAGATGTACTTTAAACCGACTGAATTTCCTGTGACTTTGCTATTTCGCAAACCGCGCGAAGTCAATTTCGCTATTCATAAATTAAAGAGTTGTTTAAATAAAAAAAGTTCTAATTGTCAAAGAAAAGGAGTGTCAGAACCAACTAGACTGCCTCATAATTGTAATTTATTTTAACTTCACCCGAATTATCCGACTCTTCACGTGTAAAACAGTTCAGATAGGACGATGCTTCGTTAATATGCATGTTCATAACTAGGACCAAGAAACACTGTTCCTGGAATTCTTCTATCAGCTGAAACACTGTTCATGGAATTCTTCTATCAGAAGACGACCTTATGAAGAAAGAAATACTACTTCTAATGTCCAATCATACCCATCCGGCACTATCTGGTGGTTCACTTTCACAAAGCTTACATCCACGAGCAAAACAACCTTGATGCCTCCAGTCTCCCAAAAAGAAATGATTATTATCGTGCCACCTTTCTGTGCTGCGTAACATATTCTAATTTTTTTTTTTTGAATACATGATAAGGCCAGGATTCATCAACGTCAATGAACTTTAACCACATATACTTAACTAGTCTTTCATACATCCATTCCCACTTCGCTACATAATGCGTAAAGTACAGAACTGGAATTAGATCATAATCATCAGAATAACCACCCTCATTATAATGCGCGTTACGACACTTTCTTCCCATTTTGCTACACTTTGAACAACTTATATTCAAAATCGCAAATACTGTGTACTGATCAATTAGTAAATAATGACACATTCTAACGAAATGTATTATGTTAAACTCTGGTTTATATATTTGTTTTCGATCCACCAGCTTTGCTTACAATTTCTTCCGGAAAATGTAAGATCTGAATACAACATAAAATGTACAAATTCCGATATTTCTGCCAACTAGGCCACTTCGTGGGAGGTAAGTGTGACCCGAATGGACTGACCTAACTGAATTACTTCTCCATCCCATATTCAAAAAAGCGATAATATTTTCCTCCTGCAACCAAGAAAATATAATGCCCGCAAACCCTCCCACAGGAAGACAATATTACCCTTAAGGGAAATTAAAGAAAAAAGAAATAACAGAGAGGGGACGGGGACAATTTGGGACCATCTGGTCAGCCGACTTAATAATCAAACCACAAATTGACTGCTAATTTAACCGGTCGCTGGAAAAACAAATTTGTTTGATAAAAATTGCAGTTGTTTTAGAGAAACAGTTCTTAACATTATTTTTAACAGGTACAAAAGCTGCAGACGGCTACTCCATCATACAGTCATAGTACTGAAAAAAATCCTATTGGTTGACCAATCCCGAAAACATTTTCCAGGCTTTTCTTAAGTCTTTTAGTATATTAACTTCAGTCAGATGTCATAAGCAGTGATCTTAGCTCTTGTTTATCTGTTATGCACACGCCTTTACTTCTCCACAATATGAAGTAGGGTAAGCTCAGAAAATACTTTTAACTAGATTCTGTTATCTTTTCTCTTAACTGGCAAAATGTTAAATGCAAGTTTACTGTTAATCGTGCAATGCTTTCCATGCACAAGCGTTAAGAGAATAGCTACCCATTATTGATTAGTGTTTTAGGGACAAGAACCTTCTTTCCATTTTTTGTATCTGTTTTCTTACGTAATACTTTACCGCTGTCCAGTAAATATGTAAATATTGTGTACTGATCAATTAGTAAATAATGACACATTCTAACGAAATGTATTATGCTAAACTCTGGTTTATATATCTGTTTTCGATCCACCAAAATAAGAAGGTGGTCTTTGCTTACAATTTCTTTCCGGAAAAATGTAAGATTTGGGATCATCTGGTCCCTAGATCGAATACAATATAAAATGTATAAGTTCCGATATTTCTACCAACTGGGCCACTTCGTGGAGGTAAGTGTGACCCGAATTGACTGACCTAACTGAATTACTTTACCATCACTTTTAAAAAAGCGATAATATTTTCCTCCTGTAACTAAGAAAACAGATACAAAAAATGGAAAGAAGGTTCTTGTCCTAAAACACTAATCAATAATGGGTAGCTATTCTCTCTAACGCTTGTGCATGGAAAGCATTGCACAGATTAACAGTAAACTTGCATTTAACATTTTGCCAGTTAAGAGAAAAGAAAACATACTCTAGTTAAAAGTATTTACTGAGCTTACCCTACTTCGTATTGTGGAGAAGTAAAGGCGTGTGCATAACAGATAAAGGAGAGCTAAGATCACTGCTTATGACATCTGACTAAAGTTAATATACTAAAAGACTTAAGAAAAGCCTGGAAAATGTTTTCGGGATTGGTCAACTAATAGGATTTTTTTCAGTACTATGACTGTATGATGGAGTAGCCGTCTGCAGCTTTTGTGCCTGTTAAAAATAATGTTAGGAACTGTTCTCTATAACAACTGCAATTTTTAACAAACCAATTGGTTTTTCCAGCGACCAGTAAAGTTGGCAGTAAATTTTTCGTTTGATTGTTAAGTTGGCTGACCAGATGATCCCAAATTGTCCCCGTCCCCTCTCTGTTATTTCTTTTTCTTTAATTTCCCTTAAGGGTAATATTGTCTTCCTGTGGGAGGGTTTGCGGGCATTATATTTTCTTGGTTGCAGGAGGAAAATATTATCGCTTTTTGAATATGGGATGGAGAAGTAATTCAGTTAGGTCAGTCCATTCGGGTCACACTTACCTCCCACGAAGTGGCCTAGTTGGCAGAAATATCGGAATTTGTACATTTTATGTTGTATTCAGATCTTACATTTTCCGGAAGAAATTGTAAGCAAAGCTGGTGGATCGAAAACAAATATATAAACCAGAGTTTAACATAATACATTTCGTTAGAATGTGTCATTATTTACTAATTGATCAGTACACAGTATTTGCGATTTTGAATATAAGTTGTTCAAAGTGTAGCAAAATGGGAAGAAAGTGTCGTAACGCGCATTATAATGAGGGTGGTTATTCTGATGATTATGATCTAATTCCAGTTCTGTACTTTACGCATTATGTAGCGAAGTGGGAATGGATGTATGAAAGACTAGTTAAGTATATGTGGTTAAAGTTCATTGACGTTGATGAATCCTGGCCTTATCATGTATTCAAAAAAAAAAAATTAGAATATGTTACGCAGCACAGAAAGGTGGCACGATAATAATCATTTCTTTTTGGGAGACTGGAGGCATCAAGGTTGTTTTGCTCGTGGATGTAAGCTTTGTGAAAGTGAACCACCAGATAGTGCCGGATGGGTATGATTGGACATTAGAAGTAGTATTTCTTTCTTCATAAGGTCGTCTTCTGATAGAAGAATTCCATGAACAGTGTTTCAGCTGATAGAAGAATTCCAGGAACAGTGTTTCTTGGTCCTAGTTATGAACATGCATATTAACGAAGCATCGTCCTATCTGAACTGTTTTACACGTGAAGAGTCGGATAATTCGGGTGAAGTTAAAATAAATTACAATTATGAGGCAGTCTAGTTGGTTCTGACACTCCTTTTCTTTGACAATTAGAACTTTTTTTATTTAAACAACTCTTTAATTTATGAATAGCGAAATTGACTTCGCGCGGTTTGCGAAATAGCAAAGTCACAGGAAATTCAGTCGGTTTAAAGTACATCTAGCAATTACCGTAGCGTTCAACAGCGTATTCAACAGTACAAAAATGCTGTAGAAAGATGGAAAAACACCAAAGAGATGATAATAAACCATAAAGCAAATACAGCGGCGTAGCTAGTGACAGGCCAACCGAGGCACTTGCCTCGGTCATTTCTTTGGCTTTTGTTGTTTATAGTACCTAATACCTAGGAAGAGAACTCAACCATGGACTGATTGCCTCAGTCATAAGTTATTCATAGACATTGCCTCCGTCAGTCAAGATTTTTTCTGGCTACGGCCCTGAACTAGGATGGTTAAGGATGGAGAAGATTGACACGGATTACAAACAACGAAATTGAAAAATTTAGGCTAAATTTTTCAAACCGTTTAACCGTCACGCAGCTCCTTTAAATGGTTCTATTGCAAAATGTTTTAGAATGACAGATGCCAATCGTGTCACGTCACGTTATGTGGACTTCTCAGGCATGTAAGCTGTACAAGAAAATAGATGGAATTTTTTTGGTTCGCCAGCGATGACCGAGGGGCCCTCTGGGATCGAAAATTGAAACAGCAATTGTCTTTTGCTCTTCACGGCACCTTACTGCTGTTGCTGTGTCATCATGTCTGCAGGCATTTGGCCAGAGGCTTTTAAAGAAAGAGTCAAATTCATGTTTAACAACCAGACATTAAGTGATGTTACATTTGTTGTTCAGGAGTACCGAAGTGACGACAATGAAACTAAACCGTGTAGTGGCCCCACGATGTATATTCCAGCGCACAAATCATTGCTGGCGATAAGGAGCCCGGTGTTTTTCGCAATGTTTTGTGGAAAAATGGCAGAATCAGAGACAAACGAAATTTATTTGCCCGACTGTGAGTATCAAAGTCTTTTGGAGTTTTTTCGTTTCGTTTACACCGATCAAGTTTGCTTGACCGGCCGCACAATTATGCAAGTGTTGTATCTTGGAGAGAAATACATGATTCCAAACCTTCTCGTAAAATGCATAGAATATATTTTGAAAATACTGCACCACTCAAACGTTCTCTGCGTTTTAAAACACGCCCAACTATACGGATTTGATGAACTTATTTGTGCCAGTTGGGAGTTGATCGACAAAGAAGCAAAGGAGGTGTTGAACTCCGACGATTTTTTGACAGTCGAAAGATCGCTACTTGAAGAATTCGTTGAAAGAAATCCAAACGTTAAAAGTGCGGTGTTATTCAAAGCTGTTGATAGCTGGGCAAAGCAAGAATGTCTCAGGGAAAACCTTAAACCTGACGGCAAAGTCAAAAGAAGTATCATAGGAGATCGGATTGCTGGAAAATTGCGTTTTCCAGTTGAAAAGGACATGGATTTCATTAATGTTGTCCTTCAAAGTAACATTTTAACAGAGAAAGAAACTTCAGAAATGTTAAACCATTACCAGCTCAACATCAAAGAGTGAGTATACTATAATTTGATGCCTTTGAATCTTGTGCAATTAATAATTACCCCTATCTGAACGCGCCTAGCAAAAGGTAGCCGTTGTTGCGTGTTGATAATATGCACTGTGCTTGTTTCAGAAACCTTTTAACCCTTCATCAATAATGATCATGAAGGAATTACAGGATATTGTATTGCTGTGCAACCAAGTATCCGGTCTAAAGGGAATTTACGTTTTTAAATTAAATGCAGTCAGCCATTTTCTGGTAAGGAAATAATGAATTAACTCGTATTTGATTTTTGTCTAAAACGAATGCGTCACTGGCCGGCTACACAAAGTGATTTTCGATACATGTGAAGTGTCTTCAACTTCGTAAACCACTGCAACAAGCCAGATTGTTTCCAAAACCTTTTACGAGTGTACACCAGTTTTCGGGAACCTATAAACATTTCACGAGATTGTCAATAGGTTATGATGTACGATGGGGAATGTTTTCAAGAATAGCGAATGGTCATGAATTCGCGTTTGATTTCTACCGTAAAGGAATTGAAAACATCTGGATAGTTTTCAACTATTTAAGTATTCAAATATCTTATTGCGTGATTAATTCTTGCGAGTTTCCACTGTAGTTGGAGCCTTCCGTATTTCCGGTGTCAAGCAAGTTGTGTTATAGAAAACAACGAATGATTTATAAACTTCTTTGCTTGCATAAGGTTTACTGCGAAATTTACATCGTGTAAGGTCTAAAATATCACAAGATTAGGCCTAAATCGGGAGGGAATAACCTGATAGAGTTTTTTCAGTTGTGTACAGGCTCCTTGTGGCGTATTTTTAAGTTCAGTGACATATAATATTGGAAATTATGCCCCGTGACCGATTGTGCTCTGTGGGGTTGTCACGTTAAATCCTTCAGCCCCAAAAGTAAGCATTGCACGTTACGCAGGATTTTAGTCATCCTGGAACGTGAATTGTACTCTATAGATTAGGTGTAAAATAGGTATAAAATAAGTTCCTTTTATTCATCTTGTTCAAACTCCCTGACGAAGTCTGTGTGATCAGGCGAAATCGGTCTGAGAAAATAAAGCAAGTTGACAAAATCTGTTGCTGTGTGCTGCTCACTAGTACTTATTTAAAAAGAATTGCTTTGCTTCTTTGTTGTGATCGATGAAACATGAATCAGTAATCATAATCGGTTTAAAAGTAAACCACTTTTTCTGTGACGTCGAGAAGGTGCAAATCGGACGCTCAAGCAGCGATGCACAACTAAATATGTCTACAGTTTCTGTACATTTCCAAGTGCCCGTAATTTTGCTTTTCTTTAACATGTTCCTTCACAGAATTCGAAGAGAAGAGTAGCGGCTGAAAAACCTAAGGATTTTTTTTCCATTCAAGGTAGAACTTAACCTACGGATTTCTTCATGTTTCTCATCGCTCATTTCATCCCTCCAGAGAGCATTGGGGCGGAGCGCGGTAAAAACTGTTTCCGTCTCCTCTGACAACCTTTGAGGAGGTACATTTCCAGAAGCCATAATTAGTTTATAAAATAGGTAACTAATAAGAAAACAGACTGTACACACGTAAACTGAAACTAAAAAGGCTTTATTGGCTTATTTCCTCCCGATTTAGACTTAATCTTGTGATATTTTGGACCATTACACGAGGTAAATTTCGCAATAACATTACGCAAGCATATTCGTTTATCGGTAGATTTTGTCACATCTTTCACGGTTATTCTAACAAAAACCTACAATTTCCGCATTTCAACATCTCCTAAGTCCATCTGCGATAAAAGTACGGCGAAAAAGTTTTGATCTCTTTCAAAAATCCTTTTTTTTGGACGTGGAAACCGCTTTTCGCCATACATTTCCTTCTAGCGGCTAGCAATGTTTGCGATCCCAGAGTTCTTTGCGCATAGCATGGTATCCGATTACTGTACTGGCAAATCATTCATTAAGTTTTATTTCCCTAGTGTAGTTAACCAGCAGCGAGAAAACAGCGTGCAACACTTACCTGTGATTGCGATCGCTTAAACTCTGTAATTTTTGCGCTGTATTGCATGAGTAGCTCGATAATGATCATTTCTGGTTTGCTCGGGGATGTAAGCTTTGTGAAAGTGATCCACCAGATAGTGATGCGCATGATTGTATGATGGAGTGAGTAGCCATCCCCAGTCTGTGACGTTTTTTAATTTTCCTTAAGGGTAACTGATATTGTCTTCCTGTGGGAGGGTTTGCGGGCATTATATTTTCTTGGTTACAGGAGGAAAATATTATCGCTTTTTGAATATGATGGTAAAGTAATTCAGTTAGGTCAGTCCATTCGGGTCACACTTACCTCCCACGAAGTGGCCCAGTTGGCAGAAATATCGGAACTTATACATTTTATATTGTATTCAGATCTAGGGGCCAGATGATCCCAAATCTTACATTTTCCGGAAAGAAATTGTAAGCAAAGACCACCTTCTTATTTTGGTTGATCGAAAACAGATATATAAACCAGAGTTTAGCATAATACATTTCGTTAGAATGTGTCATTATTTACTAATTGATCAGTACACAATATTTACATATTTACTGGACAGCGGTAATGTATTACGTAAGAAAACAGATACAAAAAATGGAAAGAAGGTTCTTGTCCCTAAAACACTAATCAATAATGGGTAGCTATTCTCTTAACGCTTGTGCCTGGAAAGCATTGCACGATTAACAGTAAACTTGCATTTAACATTTTGCTAGTTAAGAGAAAAGAAAACAGAATCTAGTTAAAAGTACTTTCTTAGCTTACCCTACTTCATATTGTGGAGAAGTAAAGGCGTGTGCATAGCATATAAACGAGAGCTAAGATCACTGCTTACATCTGACTGAAGTTAATATAGTAAAAGACTTAAGAAAAGCCTGGAAAATATTTTCGGGATTCGTCAACCAATAGGATTTTTTCCAGTACTATGACTGTATGATGGAGTAGCCGTCTGCAGCTTTTGTGCCTGTTAAAAATACTGTTAAGAACTGTTTCTCTAAAACAACTGCAATTTTTATCAAACAAATTGGTTTTTCCAGCGATTAGTTAAATTCGCAGTCAATTTGTGGTTTTATTATTAAGTCGGCTGACCAGATGGTCCCAAATTGTCCCCGTCCCCTCTCTGTTACTTTTTTTAACTTTCCATAGGGGTAATATTGTCTTCCTGTGGGAGGGTTTGCGGGCATTATATTTTCTTGGTTACAGGAGGAAAATATTATCGCTTTTTGAATATGGATGGAGAAGTAATTAAGTTAGGTCAGTCAATTCGGGTCACACTTACCTCCCACGAAGTGGCCCAGTTGGCAGAAAGATCAGAACTTATTCATTTTATGTTGTATTCGAATCTAAGGACCAGATGGCCCGAACTCATACAGTTTCCAGAAGAAGTTGTAAGCCAAGACCACCTTCTTATTTTGGTGGGTCGAAAACAGATATATAAGCCAAATTTTAACATAATACATTTCGTTGAAATGTGTCATTATTTACTAATTGATGAGCACACAGTATTTGCGATTTTAAATATAAGCTGTTCAAAGTGTTCGAGAATGGGAAGAAAGTGTCGTAGCACGCATTATAATGAGGATGGTTATTATGACGATTATGATCTAATTCCAGTTCTGTACTTTACGCATTATGTAGCGAATTGGGAATGGATGTATGAAAGACTAGTTAAGTATATGCGGTTAAAGTTCATTGACGTTGATGAATCCTGGCCTTATCATGTATTCAAAAAAGTAGTAAGAAATATGTTACGCAGCAGGGATAGGTGGCTCGATGATAAACATTTCTTTAAGGGAGAGTGGAGGCGTCTACATTGTAGATGTAAGCTTTGTGAAAGTGAACCACCAGATAGTGATGGGGATGGTTGGACATGAGAAGTAGTATTTCTTTCTTCATAAGGTCGTCTTCTGATAGAAGAATTCCATGAACTGTGTTTCTCGGTCCTAGTTATGAACATGCATATTAACAAAGCATCGTCCTATCTGAACTGTTTTGCACGTGAAGAGTCGGATAGTTCCGGTTGAGGTTAAAAGAAATTACAAATGTGAGGCAATCTAGTTGGTTCCTTTTCTTTGGCCATTAGAAGTTTTTTTATTCAATCAACTCCGTTAAGCGCGAAACTTTTCACATAGGACATTACTTTGTAGTTAAAGGTATTTACTTTCAATACCAGTTATTCATAATTTTGTGGATGACGTAAAAGTAAGAATATATATCTAGTGGTCTGGTTGTTGGAAATACCTTGACTGAGAAGACATTTTCTTTGGATCAAGATCATATTGACTCACCAATTCTAGTGTGAAGGAAACATACCGTATTTTTTTTAAAATTTAACTCCCTGGGGTTTATTTCAAACGTACTCCGTCCCTTGAAAGTTTCGGTTTATTCGTGCCCTTATATCTTAATCTAAGTGCACGTCAAATAAGAAAATTGCTGAGGACCTAAATTTACAACTCACTTTTTGATAAATTGAAAAATGATGCGTGACACTATAATAACAGTAAAAAGTTAATGAAAAACTCTTAAAAGTGTCAATGAACATTAAAAAATGTGCAAAAAATGTACTTACGCATTCCAATTTCATAGCTGTGTTTCACGCGCGCGCCCGTTACGTGTAAGCGCACATTCACCGTTAGGTTTTTTGTATGGCGTATGCCAACTTGCCACAATGGGCTTTTTTACACAGATGAAGGGCTCTGCCCGAAACGTTTGTACATTTTTTAATGTTCATTGACACTTTTAAGAGTTTTTTATTAACTTTTCACTTTTTGATACCCGGCGTTTTAAATCAAAAAAATACGGTAGGTAAGCCAAATTAATACATTCCTTCGTAATGTACTCATTGATGAATACTATGTATTTGTTATATTAAATATCATTTATGGTTAGTGCAGTAAAGTAAAAAGAAGAGGAAGTACTGTAATAAACAACTATTCACCGAAGTGGAAGTGAATAGTAGTGGATATTTACCGAGCCGCGAAGCAGCGAGGTAAATATCCACCGCCACTTTTATCGACACTGAGGCGAATAATTGCTTTAGTATATACCACACAAGCTGAAAAAGGAGCGGCCTAAAGAGTAACTTTATTTGTGACAATATGACGACAAAAGCCAGTTTTTCTTCGGCTGCTCGGAGGTGAATAGAACTTGGTTAATCACCTCCGAGCTAGCCAATCAGCGCGCGGGAAAAGTGCTATTAACTTGTGTGGTATATACTAGTATGCATTATAATGACAGAAGTCATTATGATGATTATGATTTAATTGGACTGCTATACTTTACGTATATAAACATCCTAAATTTTTGGTAATATGTGGTATTACTCTAAAACGAGCACGAAGACTCTCATTTTTTTTATTGAATGGTGATCAGCTTATTATTCATCATCACTTGTTCATTTGTCCGATACGGCAACATTCCTCTTCCTTTTAAAACTTAAGTGGTTAAATCCTGCCGTTGTCGACAGAGCGTTGTGAAATTTGAACTTTAACAAACCGGCCTAGTAAAAGGCTGATGATGAACTAGCTGAAACTCGTTGTAATTTTTTATAAAAACGCTGGAAATATAAGCCACTTACAATGGCTATTTACTCTTTGTTAATTAGATAAATCTATCCGTTTTACTGTAATAAGAAACAGATTTTGAATTAAATTTTTGTGTTTTCTCGCTCAATACGTCTATTTGTTGTCTACGTTTTTCATTCAAACCAGTAATAGAGGGCTTAAGGTAATTCCCCTGAAATAAAACTGACAATAGATTTTCGTTCAAACTTTGCCCACTGGATATTTATCATATGAGAACTTCAATTTTGAAAAAAAATAGGGGGGTGCCCATACTCATTAAGGAGCACTGGGGCATTGAAAATGACCCATTTTGGCATTATTTAATGCTTATTACAAGAACGCATTCCCAGTAATAATTGTAAATTTTTGTGACCGAGACTCGTGAGCGCACGCATTAAACTGCAGTCAGTGCATTGTATCGGACAGAAATAAACTTTTTAAGTTTGATTTAGACAGAAAGCTGAATTCTTGATTAAATTTCAACCAAATTTCTTGACATGGTTAGCATAGGGCAACATAGAAAAGACCACAGTTTGCTTGCATTTTCGTTATTTATTCAATTTTCAGCAATAGGAATCAGATCAGTCTTTTCTCAAGCAAAGTTTATGATAAGTTGATTACAATGATTGAAAAAAAAGTTGGGGTGCCCGTGCTCGTTGGTGAGCTATAGCCATTTTCCAACTGACAGCGCTCAATATCAAGGCAAATCCGCCATGTTTTCAATATGCGCGTGCACGCGGGTGCGTTAAATGACGCCATAAAGAATGCGCAGAAAGGATGCGCAGTGCAATTGTGAGGAATAACCTTAACATGGCCATGTAAGGTTTCTTTCCTTGGGGAAGGGAGGTGGGAATTTTAAGACATTTCATACCAGTTGGTCTTTTTAACCAACGCGATACGTTTTTATGTCATAACCTGTGTGAGCCCTCGAGGCAGCTAGGGGATATTTATTTTCCTCTTGAACACTACATAACCGTGCCGCGTGCCTCAAGCCCCTTTAGAGATCCAAAAGTTAATCTCTCTTTAAAAGTCATCGCAAGAAACGGCTTACTAAAGAAGCAGAAACTAAAGAACACAATCGTACATCCAATATTGGGGAGTCAGTTTTTTATTTTTTCTCGACTTCTAAAGTAGCTATTAGATATCTTTATTTTACTTTTGAACTGTAGTTGCACGCACCCGCAAATATCAGTTGGCAAATGGTCCTCTAAGCTTTTCAAATTCAAACAGATGTATAAAGAGATGAGGTAAAAGCAAGAAAACGCGCTATTTGTTTTGGATTTCTGCTAGAGATGAGAAAGTTCCTCACAAGCGGGGTGTGGCAACATAGGCTCCACAAGTAGGCAGTCGAGTGCTAGTCACGTCCCCACAATTTAGCCCCCACAGCAAAATTAAAGTTTTCACCAGATTTTAACAGATGTATAATGAGAAGTGGTAACAAGCAGCAAAACGCACTAGTTATTTTTTGGGAATCTACTAAAGATGAGATAGACCTCACAAGAAAGGTGTAAAATCATAGGCCCCTCAAGTAGCCAGGGGTACGTATGTGTGTGTGTGTGTGTGTGTCCACCCATCCGTACTTACAAGGACCAAAACATGTTTACACACCTACGTTATGAGGACCACCGTAGTTACGAGGACCGATACCTGGTCCTCGTAAACTTTAAGGCTCCAAACGGCTTAAAACGTTGAGAAACGTGTCTGTGAACAGTTTTAACGGTGGTCCTCGTAAACCACCTTAAAGTGTGTGTAAAATGGTGGTCCTTCTAAACCACCGAATACGGGTTTCAGGCTTTTTTAAAGGTATTACCAAGAGTTAATAATATTGGAAGTGTTTCACAGTCTGGTGATGATGATCAATTTATGTCGTCCTGATGGAACGTCTCTGATCCCTTTTACACTCCACTTCAATTTTTTAAATTTACACACGATTTGGTGGTCTTCGCAATGTTGGTGTGTAAACAAACGAAATTCAACTGTATTGTAACGTCTGTACAACTTTCTTTAAGGGTGATGTGCAAGAGCCACTACCAAGAATGGACATCCCTTGGTCAGTCCATACTGCAAGTGCACCTAGAGCGGTTCATGACATCGTAACAAAAATAAATACGCTCGTGGCAAAGACCTGTTTGTCAGTCGTGTTAAACAAAACGGGGAATATAAATTTAGATAGTCCCTTATACCTCACTGGGCAAATAAAATCTCTTCGCCACCTCGCCCGCAATCAGTTTCAGCGTGAGCTGGAACAAACCTTAGTTATAATAAAAACATTTACAAAGAAATACAGTCGTAACACAGGCTTTTATTTGAGATATTCAAGAAACTGCTCACAAAGATAAATTTTTAGGCACCATCATTGATTTCTACACACCTAACTAATGGTGAGATCAGATCTCTTTTTAATCATTTATAATTATTTAATCTTTTTAAACTGGAATAACTCTAATCGAGAGAAACAACTATATAAAATGAGATACCGAAAGTGGAATTATTGCTATGGTTACTAAAAATTTAAGTCAATAATTGACCTTCTTCCTACAAAATGGAATCATTTACGGCTTTCCTAAAATCAGGTAAACTGCATATATTATGAACAATTCAAAGAAAGCAACTACTTATGATGAGAGGGCAGGCTCGAGTTTAATATTTTAAAACAATTAGACAGCGACCTGTAAGTTTTTATTTAAACAATAGAGTGTTCCTGTCGAGGGACTATTTAAACAATAGTGTTTTTGTCGAGGAACTGTCGGCTGATAGTTCCAAGACAGAAACACTCTATTGTCTTTATTGTTCCCCACTAAATTTTCTTCCGAGCGCGCTCATTGAAACACGAGGATCTTCAATTACTTTTTTAACTTTTCAGGATAAAGGACTTGAAAGCTGAAATGTACCAAATGAAATAAAACTAGACGAACTACTCACTGAATATAACAAGCGAAACAAAACCAGGCAAGAAACCGACTAAAATGACCGTTTGTTTACAAAATATTTCTCGGACGGCACTATCTATCCGGGCATTTTCCACGGACGCACACTATGGGCTGTTATAGTTCGCCACTAGATTTTCTCCGATTCTGATTGGTTTAAATTGCTCTTGCTCTGTCAGCACTATCCACCCGGGCATTTTCCGCTGATGCACACTATGGGCTGATAGTGTCTCTCCGCGGGCGACCTGACTATCGCGTCACGTGAGCAGTTTAAAGCAATCAGAATCGGAGAAAATTTAGTGGTGAACTTTAACAGCTGATTGATAACCGGAAGAAATTTCATGTTCTTATTCAAATAAACTATTTGCCCTAGAAGCAAAGCTTGAAGGCCTGTATGCTAGTATTAAGAAACCTAATAAATATAACAAACAAAACAATTAATCCAATGAATGCCCACTTATTTACTAAACTTTTCATTGATCGGCACTTTTCATCCCGCATTTTCCTTGGGCAGACACTATCGGCTAACAGTGTCCCTGTGCGCGGGGTACAATCACGTCATGTCAACCATTAAAGCCAACCAGAATCAGAGAAAATTAAGTCAAAGAACATAACGTCAAGTCTGTAGTGCGAGCAAAGTGGCCTATCAGGCCAGAGCTTATATCGGTTTCTGTAGCATGATGCAACTAGGAGTATTTCTAATCCCCCCTGGATGGGATGCTCATCCCTCGCAGGGTTACCCCCAGCAGTAAATTCGCCGGTACCCATTTATACACTTGGGTGAAGGGAGGCGCTGTGAGAGTAAAGAACACTACACTGTGCCCTGGCCGAGGCTCTAACTCAGATGGCTCAAGCTGGAGTCCAGCGCACTAACCATTACACCCCTGCCCCACCCACAGTCAGAGAACTTAGGTTAACTTGACAGCTTTCAAGAATAACTTCGAACTCAGTGACAGCCACAAGGCAACGCATGTTGCCAGAGCTTGCTTTTCCATCAACAAAAGGTGCCTGTGTAGGCAATTAGATAGCAGGAGTTTCAATAGTCGGTCCTTGGTAGACAATGGGCGAAATCCCAAGCCAACCATCTAATTTGCACTGGTTTCCTTAATTGTCACATTAACAGGGTTTCTTGCCTGGTTTTGTTTCATTAATGATAAATTTTGGTTTCCAAGTCTTTCATCATAAAAAGTTGAACAGCATTTCATGTTTCAGTTGTTGCAGGTGAAAGAATATTTAGTACTAGTACATTAAAGACTGTTTGATTGCTTACAGTCAATTCTCTAAAAGATGGACACAATAGGGGCCGGTGTCCTAGCGGATTTGGACCCCCCGGTCCAAATCCGCTAGCGAATATGGACCCCCCCCCGGGTAGTAGACTATAGGCTTGGCGAATGACTTATAAAGTTTTTAAATGTTCGTAAACTAAATTGAAGAATTTGCAGAATTGGGACGAAATTTGTCTTTTTTCTTTTCATCTTAAGCGAAGAATTTTGTGTTCTGATTTAAAGAAACATTGACAAAAGCATGCAAATAGAATAAGTTACTGATTATGATACAAACAATGCTACAAATATAAAAGTTTGGAAGGGGGTCCATATCTGCAAAGTGGGGTCCACATCCACTACCACATCCGCCAGCGGATATGGACCGGGGCGGGGGAGTCCAAATCCGCTAGCGGATATGCACCGCGGGGTCCATATCCGCGGGGGTCCAAATCCGCTGTGACACCGGCACTAACTGCCAGTCTTATAAAGAGTTAAGATACAGTAAAATGACTGACGGAAAAACAGCCTGCATAGACCTTCACCAGTTGTCCGTCTTATAGCGGTGTCCGTCTTACAGGTGTTTGAGTTTCCTGTATTAGTCAGATTGCGAGTAATCAGTTAGTAGGTTAAGCTATGAATTAATAATTTCAAAGCATGATAATAAGCAGGGCAGGTAGTACAACATCTGGTTTTAACATTGAAAACTATTCTTACAAAGAGGTACAAATGAAGAGCTTGGGGCAAAACTATGCTAACTGACTATTTTGGTTTTTTTTTCCTCCAAATTTCAGCATATGGTCTTGAATTAAATAAATAAAAATTGCTCATTTGCTGATGTTCACTGTCTTTCCAAAAAAAGAGAAAAAATAAAATACTATATATCAATAGGTCAGTGCAAATCACTACTTAAATTATCTCCTTTCTTTCTTGAAGTGCTTGCGTGGCGCAAGAGTTTAGGGTTTTCCCACCGGACTAAATAAGAACAGAGAAGTCAAGGTTTGAGTCACATACGTTCCGTTTTTTTTTTAATTTTTGCTAAAATGCATTTTGTTTTATTGTTACGATTTTATTTTCTCCACAAAAAAACTGCAAGCCAGCATCTAAAAGGCACTTTAGAGAAAAAATCTTTGCAGGGTCAAAAATAGTCACTAATAAGCATACTTTTGCACCAAGCTCTTTAATTATAGCATACCATTATATTAAAACTGACAGTGACTTATCCTTATAAAACATTGAAAATCATCATTATGCAATCATTCTTCTAATAATAATAGTTAAGAATTCAGGGTACAAAAAAAGAATGCATTTGCTAGGTACATTGAAATAAATTGTCAGTGCCAGTTTTTTGTCTGCTCACCTAAAAGAGGTCAGCAAGGTTTTTAAATGCTACTGTAAGACAGGACTTTTTTTGCACGCTGAAGATCTCAGTTTTCTGATTGCATATTCTCTCATTCTAACTACAGTCAACTCTCGTTATAGCGGAAACCTTCGGGACTTCGTTTTGTGTCCGGAATAGCGAGAGTCCGTAATACCGGGAGTCATTTTCAGTCAAACCTCTATAGATGGGGATCTGAAATTTGTCCGTAATAGAAGGTGTCTGTAATAGCGGGGTGTCCTCAAGGTGAGAGTTGACTGTATTACAATTGAAGGGAACCTCGGCTGTAAAAGCAACTTAACCTTGAGTTGATTGATATAATGCCTAGAATACAAATTTAGCCGGACAACAGAGATATCAAAGTTAACAATTGTAACAAACAGAAATAATTTAAACTGACTATCCTTTTAAAATTTCCTGTGTACTGCCATCTTGGATTTCATGATGTCACTGCATTGCCCTCAAACAAAAGAACTTCGGCAACACAGCATTGTCCTAAAATCCAAGATGGGATGCACAGGTAATTTGACACCGATAATCTTTTCTATTTCTTACTTTTATTAAATGTTATTTTTACCTTGTCCAGCAAAATTTGTAACTTTAGCATTATTTCAAGTAACTCAAAGTCAACTAGCCTCAATGGCTGAAGTTCCCTTGAAGACTTTTGCAATGAAAAAAACATCCAAAAATAATACTCTTGGTACATTTATTTGAAAAAGAAAATCTTTGTTGGTCACTGTAAGCAAAATGCTGCAATAAACTTAGTGTAAATTACATGTACTTGTTGAGCCCAGAGGAAGCTGCTGATGTTCACCAAAATTTCTGCCAAAAAAAAAGCATCAAGTTTATCTTCTGTGTATATTTGTTGCTTACCATCAATTTCACCAATACACAATTCCGAGAACAATCTGGTACCCTAGCCGAGTCTTTGCAGACTTGAAAAGACAAGTGGCTCTTGAAAGTTCTGTTACAAGATCGTTTTCTATTGGTTGTAAAACTTAAAAAAAAATAAATAAAAAATGGCCAGAAGTAAAGCCGCAACAAGTCTGTTGGAAATTCATTCGAAAGCTAGCAGGGCTCGAAATTGCGACCAATACGGTCGCCAATGCGTCTAACTTTTTCCCCTTGGTGACTAAAATTGCTGTTTTATCGCCAATTTGGCGACCTGAATTTTGCATGATTTAGAAGTACACTGTGTCTATTTCTTAACTTTAGCAATTTTCTGCAAAGTGGCGACTTAAAATTTGCCTCTGGCGACTATATTTTGCCAGTTAGTCGCCAAAAGGCGACCTAACAATTTTTTTAAATTTCGAGCCCTGGCTAGGCATGCACATTTAAGCTGGTAGTCGATATTTTCTGACTTCAAATCATATCTTTCCAGGGTCATTTGTCTCACTGATCACTGGTGTCATGAGGAACGAAGACCCCGGCCCACAATCAAAATCCTTGCGAGCAGCTGATGATACACCTCTGTCAATCAATACTTATGATGCCCTAATATTAAAAGCACTTACTTTCACAGATCCTCTCTAGTGGCCTTGACAGTCCAAAAAATTTAACGCAATTATGTTGTCTACCATGCCTGGTTGTATACATCAATGTCTCTGCTAATGAGCCAACTCTGTCACATGAAAAATTTGTAAAATAAAAGGTTATAAGTCTTGCGTTAAAACAGCCCTCACTATTTTAAACATTAAAATACAAGTACATTATTTCATAAAAATTGCATACAGCATTTCTACCTGTCTAAGGGCCTTATCATATGATCCCGGTTGACTGGGCTGTCTCGGTTTCTTAGATCTCAACACACCACTAAATTTTATGCCAAAAAATTTGTCATACGAACAGACCCTTAGTTGCTAGAAATTCTGTTCTGAAGTCTACTAAACAAATAAAGCTTCTTTTGTAATGATTGTTTGAATGGTAGCCAGTGACTTTGTAAACATTGCCATGTCGGTTCAAAGAAATTTCACTAGCTGAGAAGCCCAACTGGATCTTTGCTAAAAGACTGTGTTAGTCCTGTCTAAGTTACCCTCAAAGGTTTGCTTTTTAGCCAATTGTTCTTTTTTCAAACAATCTTTAATAGTCTCCAAAATTCCAGCTGTTTGAAGGGCTTTATTTAGTTAGCTAAATATACTAAATATTCAGTTAATTATGGAGTGCAAAACAACAAAAAGGGTCACTTTTTCAGCTCTAACTTTGAATAAAATCATTATTTTTAGAAAAATAACAAGCCAATCCCTCAACTTACATTTCCTCTATCCTGGCAATTACATCATGATAAGAAATGTTGGTGGTTTCTTTTTAACCTTCGAAATGCATTGTGGGATCAAGCCCTTTTGCCTAGTAAACAGTGGGATGATGTCCTTGGCTGAAAGATTGCCCTCAAAATACCAGTTTCAGCAACGCAGTACAAGATTATGTGCCTGGAAAAATTTTAAAGGGAAGGAAAGCAAAGCAAATGCTACTCAGCGATGGTAATTACAAGACCAAACAAAGAAAGATATCTTGGATTCCAAAACAGTAAAATAGTCCAGGGTTCTCCCTAAATTTTTGAGTACAAGGAGAATAAAATGGAGTAGCCGGCAGAGGAATTTCCGCCATTTTGCACGTGTTGGAATACAGAGTATGTTATCTTACATGGAGTGCTTTTCATCGGTAACCGCTGCCTTGCAATCTGAGCCTGTTTCGTTTGCTGAACGTTCAATCGATGTCTGCAAGCAGACTCAAGCGTGGCGAAATTCTCGACGAAACTTTCAAGTTTATTCAGTCAAAAACATTTTTTGGACACTTGCCTCTTTAAGGAAAACTTTGTTTATTTCCGAATGTATTTACCCAAGGGAAAGCAGGCGTCGCAAATGGAAAAGTTGCCGTTGGATGCAAAACAAAGTACTTATTTACTTTTTTATTTGGATCTGAGTAGCTGGCGCGCCCAGGACGACTAGCCGACAATTTTCGCCGGTCGCTGGGGCTTACGGAGATCTCTGATAGTCTAAAGGCCCAATACTGAAGCAGAAACCACACACACACATGCATGGCCTGACAACAATCTTTGTGTATTGATTCCCTACCCCCCAATTCTTTACTAATAAAAGATTCAGCAACTCTTTGCCTTCCCATCTCTGATATTCACAAATAACTGCACTTGCAATGCATTACATGCAGTTTAAGGAGGCTCACAATAGTTTTAGGACAGGATTATCTTTCTTGCATTAGTTCTTTTGTGTATTTAGTCTTGAGCTTGACGTTAAGGTATTTATACATTACGGGTTCCTTTGGTGTCTGATGACAAGAAGCAAGAAAGGTGTCGTTCGTGCGCAGTATAATAGTCAATGAGTAATCGATGGGTCATCGATGACTGATCAATTACATCAATAAGTAATCGATGTCATCGATGAGTACTCGATAGGCCTCAAAAGTTTTGGGCATCGATTACTCAACGATTACTCATTGATGTCATTGATAATCGATTAGTTATGTCTGGCTTTTTAGAAATACGAAAAAATACAACAACTGAGTAAAAAGTCCTAAAATATTTTTAAATGCTGGAGTAAAAGGTGTGTTTTCATTCTGTACAACTTACACAATTTAATAAGACTGCGATGTTTTCTTAGTGTAGGAAAGCGGTAAATTATTTGAGATGAAAAAAATTAATCACAAATCACGTCGGCATCACCAGCGTAAAATCGCCGATGAAACTTAAACAATGCCTGTCACTAAATGAAGGGTAGCAAAGCTTTCTTCACTTTACATTACTTTTACTGTCAACAAGAAAAATTCTTTTTCATTTCCAAAGGCTCTGTTATTGTCGAAATCTTCAAAACAATTCAAAACAGCGGCTAAATGAAAACAACGGCTCGTGCAAATTTCGAATGGGCAACCTTTACAGCTGTAATACTGGTTTAGTGGAATTAGATGAGCCTACAACAGATGACTATGGGTGCACCTTCCCCAGAGGCTCCCTTGGCCTTAAAGGTTTTTTCTTTGTCAGAGATAACATTATTGACATGACTTACAAAATAGACAAAAACAAAACGGCTTTTGTGCTTGCTGGCACGGTGCGGCATGTTTGCGGGGAACTACAAAAACGAAGAAAAAACATTTATAAAGTGCCTTTGACTGTAAATGAAGAAATTATTGCTTCTTTGTAATTCTGCATGCTTTTTCTGTTTTTTTTTTGTTGTTGTTGTATTTTAGTCAATATGGTCATGTTAACAGCATCATGTTGTCAGGTGCCACGCCCACAAAGGATTCTGAGTATTTTCTGAAATAAGCTGTAAATGAGAAATAAATGATGAAAACTCGCCAAATATGTTTCTTTGATGATAATTACTTAAAATCTGAGGAGTTATGGTTGTTTGGGTATACTTTACATCTTTTCATGAAAATGCCCCTTGTTACACCAATGTACATGTGTATTGTGCTACAAGTCAATAACAATCATGCTACGTATTTGTTCAAAGGTAGTTGATCTGGGAAAAAAATCTTAACTTATCCTACGAGAGTAATTTTTTGTTAGCCTGGTTTTCCGAAAGTTCTAATACTTTGCTGCTCTTAATTAAGTGGAGACGTTGCAACAATAATTTTGATAAGTTCGATAAAATCGATAACAATAAAAATTGATAGTTATCGATCACTCACAACATATCTCTTTATCCATTTTTATCAATTTCCGATGCAATTAGCTAATTTTTATCGATTTTGTTGATTGAACATGCTGGGTTTATAACAGCCACTACACAAACAGGTTATGCAAAACTCCCCTTGTTGCGTGACAAAGGAGACCAGAACTTCACTGTTCCCGGCCCCTTTCTTGATTTTAGCACATAGAAATTGTCTAAATTTTGAATATGTTACAGTTTTGAATGTATTGAATGTGTATCTGAAAAATGTTGTTTAAATGATTTGTAAGATACCTTAATTTGAATTGTAAATTCAAATTTCACGCTTTTCGGGTGTGGATCAATCAGGTCAATCAGATTTAATTTGATCAGAGAAAAATAACCCCTGGAGCGTAACTGCCGCTATTGCACTAGCCTATTGTTATTTTGCCTAGTTCTTAAGCGGACCACTAGTTACAGTACCGCTCAAAAGTAAGTTGACAGTCCCTCGAGCCTCGATCCTCGATAATTTAGAGTATCGAGTCTCGAGTATCGCGTCTTGAGTCGAGAAACTACTCAGGGTTTAGAACCTGAAGATGCAAAACAGCTCCTATAGGAGCGGTGTGCGACATATGCAGACTGCAGACTGGCAGATTATATATCGTGTTACCTATACCATCACTGATAGCTAACCTAAACAGTCTAACGGAAGTGCTATTTTGGCAGGAGCGCTAGTTTGGACAACAGAACTTCTAGTTTGGCTAACCCAAGCGCGAGTCTGCAAGTCTGCAGTTGTCACACACCGCTATAGGAGCCACCACTTCAAATGCAAGCAGCGATCAGGGTTTAGAACCTGAAGATGCAAAACAGCTCCTATATGAAGCTGAGACATGTTGGAATAATAGCAATAAAAAAAAGTTTGGATTTCATTATTAATTGATATTATATAGTACTAAATTTCTCGATTTTAATCTTCGTGTCCTATATTTTGTGAGTATTAAATTTCGCGTTTTTTTTTTTAAAAATGGCGAAATTTAGTACTCCCGGAATTTGGTGAGAATAAGGTAGTCGATTCCTGTTAGCGTACTTATTAGTTTCATTTCCAACTGCTTGGTTACTGTTTAGTTGTTTCGTTATTAAATAAAGAGTTGGGTAAAGCGAAATATTGCACAACTGAGAATCATCTGTATTTGTGATTAGCACTTTGCGTCTCTACATCGTCAACAGGAACGTCAGTTATAAGAAAAAATATGTTAAGCACAGATAAAAGAATCACAACTGAAAAAAAAGGTACAAGAAAGCAAGAAAGGTGTCGTTCGTGCACAGTATAATAGTCGATGAGTAATCGATGGGTCATCGATGACTGATCAATTACATCAATAAGTAATCGATGTCATCAATGAGTACTCGATAGGCCACAAAAGTTTTGGGCATCGATTACTCATCGATTACTCATTGATCATCGCCAATAATCAATGACTAATCATCGATTACTCAACGATTACTCATTGATGTCATTGATCATCGATTAGTTATGTCTGGCTTTTTAGAAATACGAAAAAATACAACAACTGAGTAAAAAGTCCTAAAATATTTTAAATGCTGGAGTAAAAGGTGTGTTTTCATTCGGTACAACTTACACAATTTAATAAGACTGCGATGTTTTCTTGGTGTAGGAAAGCGGTAATGTGTGATTCCATAACATATCCATACTTCCCGCACGGAAGCCCCCCACCCCTCCGGAAATTCCAATTCAACCTCATACATTTCTTTAAATTTTTTGGTTTTTGGGAACCCCCCACCCCCCAGGAATTTCCAATCCCTTCCGTGGGGGGAGTATGGATATTTTCTGGAACTGCACAATTTGAGATGAAAAAAATTAATCACAAATCACGTCGGCATCACCAGCGTAAAATCGCCGATGAAACTTAAACAATGCCTGTCACTAAATGAAGGGTAGCAAAGCTTCCTTCACTTTACATTACTTTTACTGTCAACAAGAAAAATTCTTTTTCATTTCCAAAGGCTCTGTTATTGTCGAAATCTTCAAAACAATTCAAAACAGCGGCTAAATGAAAACAACGGCTCGTGCAAATTTCGAATGGGCAACCTTTACAGCTGCAATACTGCTCCAACGACAACCGAAGTAATTCAACCGTGTATCTCTATGTCAACTCATTCTTTAAAAGCAGCGACTAGAAATACGTGGGAATCACAAAAAATGAAACGTCAAAATACGGGGATTTCCTTGTGACGGCACGCGCCAGCTTGTTTTTCTTTTGACGGTGGGAAATAATTTACATGTGATCCATTTCCACACTTTCTATCAAGCAGTGATTGTCAAAACATTTAGAATTGTTCCAAAAAGTTACACTTTATCAGATGAAATTATTCTTCCAGCAAACAATCTAGCGGTAAAAGAAGTAAACAACTTCTGAATGTTCACATTTGCATAATCGCAACTCTGTCGGCACTTGATTTACCGGATGAAGTTTGCAGTTAACAGAAAGCTCTTCCATTTAAATGGATAACTGTTCCGATTTTTAGTTAATCAAAGGATAAAAAACGGATTAAACACTTTAAGAAACCGTTTAAACGTTTCTGTAAACCGTTTAAATGGATAGTGGTTTTTATAAAACGATTTGCTTAGTTAATAAAACGGATCAAAAAACAGTTTAAACGTTTTCAGAAACCGTTTAAACGTTTCTTAAAACCGTTTAAACGGATGCTAAACGGATAGAAAATGCTTTCAAGCCGTTAAATGGATATCCATTAGTGTATGTTTTCCCAAATCAGGTCACATTTTTGTTTTTGACGTGTGTAAACAAAGATTGTCGTGGCAATTCTTCCCGTCAAATAATCTGTGAAAAGAAGTTAACAAATTTGCTGAAGTGCTCTCACTGGCAGTGTTCTCCTTATCAGGCGGTAACAGGTAAAACTTACCGCCTTAAACACTACTCTTTACCACCTAGAACTGCTTGGAAATCTTGAAAGTATCACAAGAAATATCCTTCTTTACCGGTTTGAAAATTTATCGTACCTGCTGTGTTGGAAACTAGGGAGAACACTGACTGGTTATTTAATTTTTCGTTTTTAAACTCACCTTGACTTAGATTGAGCTGTTTTTTACCAAAAACATTCAGAAAGGTTTTATACTGATGCATTTAATTGTCTGATATTTAAAAATCACAAATCGTGCCATTCTTTCAATGACCACAGATGACTGTCCAAAATCGGGTCGTGTCCGAGCAAAATCATGTTTGACCGGACAATGTGACTGGCACCT
>JAHPZR010010822.1:22500-45000 GCA_019787425.1 Platygyra sinensis | reverse complement strand
GTTTCCTTCCATAACAAGACTAGGCCCTTTACGGAAAATTAGATAAAGTAATGAATGTTGAGTTAAGGTTTGCGTCATAACTGAACCACTCGGGCTGAGAATAAATCTCTGCTAGTTTAAATGACAGCAAGAGCTTAAGGACGTCTTGATGCTAATTATGACAGCTAGGCTTTACTCAAGGTTTATTTTAAAGAATTAAATCGTTTCTCGTAGCTTACCATTGCGCTCATTACATGTGGAGGGACTGTGAGTGTTAAGTGTTCCATTAAGTATCTCTCTCACCACCAGCCAGGATAACACATTACCAGCATCTTCTCCGCATCCATAAGACATGTGAATTATTGCATCTCTTTCCATAACATAATCCCATAGATTAAACGTACTGATTTTTCCAAATATTTCAGAGTTCTCACAATGCTGCTTGAATCTGATAAAGAGCATTCCATTACCTGCTTAAAAAAAATGGTGACGTAATGACATTACAGTGCGTTTCACAAAACTTTTGACAAACGGTTTCCGAAGTTCGTTTGTAATTCCCGAAGTTCGCTACGAACTTGGCAATTTCATTACGTAATTGTCAATCAAATTGTGAACTTCGAAACGAAGTTGTGAATTTCAAATCGAATTTCGTTGGGAAGTTGCGAAGTTCGTCGTGAGCGAAGTTCGCGTCATTCGGTGTAGTTGGTTTGGTAATACAACTACAAATGAATTTAAACAAAGTGAAAAAATTTCTCAACCAAGCAAGACTAATTTTATGATGTTTACTTCTGAAAGGTAAATTATCTGAGAGGTACAGAGGGACTTCACATAACAGACAGATGGCGCTACTCGCATCTTGTTTATGCTAGAAATGTAACAAGACAAAAGTTCAACAACACGACATTGAATTGTTTTGTTTGTTGCGCTATTTCTAGAATGACGTATGTCCTGAAAAAAAGGGTTTCTTTTTATCGTTGATAGATTTAACTGCAAAATACTTTTAAGTAACTATGCGTAGCAGTTCACTCGACAGAAATTGTATTCTATTTTTAGGCAGGGGTCGGGTGACATCTGGGAAAATTCAGTTTTCAACGTTTTGTAATCCATTTTAAAACCAGCAATTCGCAATCGACGTAACCACAACTTCTAAGAAAATTCCGAGACATTTACACCGAATGGTGCGAACTTCTCTCGCGACGAACTTCTTGGGCGCGTTCCATTCGCCCAAAATTTCCGGAAATTCTGGTTCAAAATCGAATGGAACAGAGATTTTGCGGAAACTCGTTTCGCAAATTTCGGTTCACCTCTCGAGGTTGTCCTCTTTTCTGGAAATTTGGAAATTCCGAAAATTTCCTGTTTCATTTGGCATTTCCGACCGGCATGTATCGGCCCCAGTTCCTTTAGTCGTGAAACTGAACTACAAGATGGCGGCGAGTCGTTCGAGTCGACACTACACTAGATGCAAAATGATCGGCCATAGATCTAGCCTGTGCTTGATCGAAACAAAAACGTTAGGATCTGATTTCCTGGGAAATTGTGGACTGGTCGTTCCGAATTTCCTGTGGGTCAGATCGCTCGGTTTGCATACTCTCCCGCGAGAAAAGTTCGTAAGGGGTGCGTAAGTTTCTCTCATAAATTATCAAGGAAGAGTTGAATTCTGAATGCGTGTTAAACTTCTCCACATGAAGCAGCTTACGGCACTTAAGACAGCCTCTTCATCACGATCCTTCAGCAATTTTGTCGAGTTATTCTTGGTGGGAAATGTGCTCACGCTGGAATAGAACGAGATCGGTCCGGCCTGGTGGAAAATACGTGCATTCGACATACGAAAATTTCGGAAATCCAAACCGGAATTTTTGGTCGAATGGGACGCGCCCCTTAACTTCCCAACGAAGTTCGTAGTGAAATTCACAACTTCGTTTCCAAGTTCACAATTTGATTGACAACTACGTAATGAAATTGCCAAGTTCGTAGCGAACTTCGGGAATTTCAAACGAATTTCGGAAACCGTTTGACAAAAGTTTTGTGAAACGCAATGTAAGACTGTCTCAGCTTTATACTAAGACAATATACTGGCTATGTGCAAGTTACGACCTAAAGATGCATCTCATATTAGTATTTTTACTTCACTCCTTTTGACGACGTCCGGGTTTATGGTAACAGTTTTTTGCTTACGCATTTAATGACAAAAAAATACATTAGTGTATGCTTTGTATTAATTGACCGTGAAGATCGTACTAAGTAGGATTTTATTTGGGAGCAAGCTATTCTTAACTTACTGAAAGATGGTTTGAAGCCACAATAACCACTTGCTAAATAAACTTTTTATTACCTGGTATTTCATCCATAGTAAGCAGCTTAACTTCGCTGTCATCTATTTCTCCTGTTCCATCCTTCCATGCTTGCCATTGTCCTGTAGTTGATGTCCATGTGACACACACGTGGTGCCACTGCCCATCATTAATGGACATATCTGTGCTTCTGTTATTTAGAGCAGACATGAAACTGATAACTTACAGTACAATAATACCAGTGACCTGAATTTTTCATAACCTGCAGTTTATATATAACATGGCTGTTTAAGTGAGGAGTGATACATCAAACAAGAGAGACAGTGTTTCATCGGGATATCCAAACACCGAGAAGAGAGACAGTTGAAAATGCGACGCGCAGCGGAGTATTTTCTGACGAAATTCGAGGTGTTTGGATAGCCCATGAAACAATGTCTCTAGGGTTTGATTTATCTTCTCAATCGAAACAAAAACTAAGGAATAAAAGGAGAAGTAAAATCGTCAAAATCTATGCTAATTTGTCTCAATTCAGAAAGAAAAACATTCCCTGCATTATAAGGAACTAACCTTGTCTTGTTCTCCATGAAGATTAACTCGACTGTGCTGTGGCTGACTAAGCCAAAGCCGCGAAACTGATATTTATCTACAGTGATGTTGTATTCCACAAGCAGACTACATTTGCTTGCTACCCATAAACAAAACGTCATCGCGGTTAATAACGCTTCGGATTTTATTTCCGTTTCAATCATTTCCTCTCCTCGAAGGTGTACATCAAAGTTTTCTTGTTGCCCTAAAAAGTCAAAATATAAATCGGAGATTACATACGAAAACGGAGCATTCATTCAATTACCAGGCCGAAGTAGTGAATGGAAGCAAGCACACCGTGTTTTGAATGTAGCACTTTGATCATTATGAGAATTGCGAATTGAATCATCTGCTAAACTTCCTTAGTGTTCGTTAATAGGAATAGAGGCACTATAACAGAATAAGGTTATTGCTCCATTGCCTACATATATTGTACTCTTTCATCAGCACTGATTTCTAGACCTTTAGCCGAAGCGTTGTTATTTCCAATTAGGTTGATGTCGTCGTTAAGTTGTCGCAACTCGTTCGCTTCTGTCAGCTTCCAAGTGGATCTTTGGTTTTCGTTTTTCCATCCCCTCCATTCTTCGTTTTGCTCATGGTTCTTTCCTCCTGCACCAAAAGACAAACAACCAAACAAAAAGACCAAGCACCTTGTTAGCTAGGGTGTTTCACTAAAATACTTTTGAGCAAAGGTAAAAGGGTTACACTCGAACCGTGAACATATAGAATATTAAGGGTTCTTCATATAATGTATATAAACTGAATAAAGCTTATTACAGTTTGAAAATGCTAATTTCTTTTATGATTACTTAAAGCCATGATTCTGTAGTAACAAATGTACGGAAGTGTTCATGGTTCAAGTGTTCACTCTGTAATCATTTGCCAGTGAAGGAACACAGAGAAGCAAAGATTCAATCATTTCCCTTCTGATTATAAGTCATTTCCAAGTTTTTGTTCTGTTCCAAACACAACGTTCATTTGGAAATGCGATTTCCTTTCAGACCAAGCCCATTTCCATATGGGAGGATGTATACCAGGACTCATTTTGAAACAGGGGTAAAATGACCTAGGGCTTATTACAAAGACGTCAAGAATGCTAGTAAAAGGCAAATTAAGCTATAGATTTTAGTTTAACTTGCTACCATCTGAAATACAGATGTCTAGAAAATAGATATGTTCACTGCTTGCAAACAGTACCGCCCATGCTTTCTGTCATCCGACAATGGTTAGTACATTAAAACACCACAAGATATCGACCAGTTAGAGGGATACGATGTTTAAAATGTGATAAAGTCAATTCAGTGTTGTATAAACGAAAGGAAACTTCTTCGCCCACCAAGTCGTGATTAACTATTAACAACTTAACGGAGGTATTCACTTTAGTAATAATAAAAACTATCTCAATTCAGAGAACACGAAAGAGAACCTTTTCCATGATATCCACAATAACGCTGATTACAATAACTGGGAGGGGCCAGCTTGTACACGAAAAATCCGCCACAGTTTTGAACTTTTATTTCTGACTGCCAGCGACAGCGAACTTTTCCCAGGACAAAACAAAATTTACGTGTCACTACTCCGTCTTCGACCGAAGGGTGAGCTCCATCCATCCATCCGGGATACCTTGCTCCACAACGTCGATACGGAACCTCCTTCTCGGGGATTTGAGTACCAGCCGCGCCAGCAATCCTGTACCAGTGGTTGAAGTCCAGCGTATCATCACACTTGTCCGCTGTTGCGGAGTAATTCATACTTCGATCAGCTGTGTTCAAGACTAAATAGTTATAGCAGTTCACAGAAGCTGCAATGATAAATACAGGAAAAGGAAATGAGTTGTGGACATTTGAACTAAGGGAAGCTTTCGCGTGAAAAATACTTATTAACTCAACTTGGTTTGTTATTCCTAAGTGGGGAAATAGAGGCGGAAGTTAGAGGGTGTTATAAGTTTTGGTGGTGCGGGAAAGGTACACGGTACACAGGCTGTGTTATCGCGCAGCATTCCAATCCTCTAATATCGTTGAAAAAAAATATTAGGTAAGAATTAATTTTAAATAATGACTCCAAAAATTGGAATCGAGAGCCATACTGATGGTTACTTACGTGCAGTTTTATCACAGGTTTCGTTGACAAACGAAATGTTATCTATTTCTATAGTCGGCTTTCTTTGTTGCTTCAATCCCAAGAAAACGACCTACAAATAGATAGATATCACAAATAAATACTCAAACAGATGTTACTCCAAACTATGTCAAAATTTGAATTTTAATGTGATTCCACTTCTAAGACAGCTAGGTGGATCAAATTAGAAATATGGAGGAGGCGCAGCCGAATGCTCATTGTTTAGGGCGCTGGATTTGAAATCTGAGGGTCTATCCTATGGCGGGCCATCGCGTTCAAAATTAGATATCATGATATCTCCATGATATCTTTAAGTTATCACGATATCATGTTATCATGATATCTTCACAGCTTGAGATATCAGGATAAAGAGATATCTTTTGTTATAATGATAACTCTTTTTCCCCCGGAGAGATATCTTGTCTGATAACAATTTGCACGGTTATCGTATTTCGTTGTCATCACTAGGTATTTATTAATAGATGGCTTGTCCACTCTATTTTTAAAAGGGCAGGCTAGTAACGTTGCTGTCTTGAGTATTGGAAGAGTAAAGGGGTCAAACGGGTCAGCATAATGTCTTCACCTTATATTTACAGCGTACTGTAGTTGTAGCTGCCGAATGAAACCTTTATATATTTCTAGTTTCTCAAAACAGAACAATTAATAAAGACTGAGAAAAACCAGGCCAGTAATTTACGCCTTTAAAATTAGATAAGACATAGTCAACTGTCGCAAGTTACTTTTTTCCGCGAGAAATTTTTTGTGACCGGTACCACCGTGACAGGGAGGCGCGGTGGCCTCATGGTTAGTGCGCTCGTCTCCGGGTTCGAGCCCTGACCGGGAACATTGTGTTGTGTTCTTGGGCAAGACACTTTACTCTCACAGTGCCCCTCTCCATCCAGGTGTATAAATGGGTACCGGCGAATTTAATGCTGGGGGGTAACCCTGCGATGGACTAGCATCCCATCCAGGGGGGAGTAGAAATACTCTCAGTCGCTTCATGCTAAGGAAACCGGGATAAGCTCCGGCCTGATGGGCCACTTGGCTCGTATGCAGACTTTTTTTTTACCACCGTGACAACCGCGCAATTGAATTCGTTCCTTTCGATCATGAGACTACTTTTGGTAACGCTGACACTTCTCTTCCGCAGTATCGTCGTGCTAAGGTACGTGTAGCCTCATAGGAGTGACCTGATTTCTCCCGTGAGACGCCCATAACTATGCATTTTTCCTTACCGGTAAATGTGAAGCCACGAGGTCATGTTCCTCGAGCAAACAATTTCAGAGTTATTTAGCAGCCTCCACATAACCCCCTTCTTTCTCGCCCTCCCACAATGTCTCCTTTAAGTACTTAATGGTCTCCAATACTCTACAAATTTTCTCGATTTTTCACAAATTATTCACATTGCGTTGCCAATCTCCCCCACCACACTCGGGGTGGGGAATTGTAAGTTGAGGCACGTAGCCTGTTTCAGGAAGACGTACGAAGCGGACAAGTGTGCGAAAAAGCAGTGCAGCTATTATTTCCCACTCGTTTCTTCGCTGGCGCGTCTGCTTCTTCGTTCACTCACGACTATTCAGGCTAAAGGCGGGTTTACTCATGGATTGGAGCTAATTCATAAGTGAATAGAAGGAATAGGCGCTATTCATAAATTACTGACAATTAAACATTATTTTGTAGGTATTAGAATTAGGCCAACTTTTGAGTTGATAATAGGCCACGTTCGATGTATCAATATTCTGGCATGACTGCGACGCTTTCAGGACAAATTTCTATATTTGGTGTTGTTTTGGGAATTGAAAGACAAACGAAACTTAAAATAAACTGGGGGAATAAGCCCCACAAACTCTGTAGTTATTCCCCAGAGCCTCGTACTGAGGTCTATTGTTTAAGGCTGAAGTTTAATTTTTTATTCGGCTAGCTCCGCGAGCGGGCAAGATCAACCAAATCGCGCGCTGTGATTGGCTACCCGTGCGGGCAAGATGGAGCTATCTTGCCCGCTCGGGACTAGCCGCCGTATCCCGCGAGAAAAAGTTCCCCAAAAGCTAAATAAATCCTTTATTGACCAAGCTTTTTCGGTCAAGATTGCTGGATATTGGCCTCGTTCTTTTTTTGCGTGTTTATGGACCTCGACTACGTCTCGCTCCTTAAACACACAAAAAAAGAACTTGGCCAATATCCAGCCACCTTGGTCTCACGCTTGGTCAAACCCACATATATCGAAATTATATCGAAATGCCGTTGTCACGCAACCTTCGTCGTACTGTCGAGACACAGACACTAACGCCTAGGCAGTTTGCAATCCTGCGTGTGTTGAAGTTTTCTCCTACAAGAAAAGAAAGTTGATCAAATGTGATATCGTAGCGTGGCCTTCCTACAGCCAAGCCATGTACAGGAGCGCTGTAAGCTGAGCTCGTTCTTCTTTCATCTCCCCGAATGCGTAATTTCAATACAAAAAGAAAGGTTTGTACGGCATCTATGATGCAGTTATATTGCTGTTCTTCTATAATGTGGAAAAGATTCACACAGTTAGTGAGGAGATTTTCGAGCCTGGCGATGCAGTATTCTACAACATCTTCATCATTTTCAGCCGTGCTCAGCAGTCGGTTGACTTCATTTACCAAACGAAGACCTCTTTCGAAAAAACTATCAAGACTACTTGGCTGTACTCTCCCGTGAAACTGATTTAGGGGAGCCTGCCCACAGCAACATAAACTTAGAAGCAAAGTCGTAACTACAACAGAAGGCAGCTGACGCGGACGGTAAATCATTGCAGCTATAAGCGATGTGGATTTTAAGTGTAAATAAAATCCGAAAATGCTTTACAGTTGACCATGTTACGTGTGCTTTTAAAAATAGAGTTGACAAGCCATCTACAATAAATACCTAGTGATGACAACGAAATACGATAACCGTGCAAATTGTTATCAGACAAGATATCTCTCCGGGGAAAAAGAGTTATCACAAAAGATATCTCTTTATCCTGATATCTCAAGCTGTGAAGATATCATGATAACATGATATTGTGATAACTTAAAGATATCATGGAGATATCATGATATCTAATTTTGAACGCGATGGCCCGCCATACTATCCTCCCACCGCCCAACTGAGATATTTTTTTATATTGGAGCGTAAAATAGTGTATTTTCCATTTTCAATATCTCTTTATTTATTTGAAGTGTCCTCAATTAGCATTGCAGTGGTAAAACATTTGACACTAAAATAACTTTTTATTTATTTACTTCTTTTGTTTTTAAAGAATTCAACGCGCGACAGCAACAACACTGAGCAAAACTAGCAGCAATAACATAAACAGTTATGCAATCATTATGTTATCTCTAAAGGTAAATCACAATCGCAATTAAATTTATTCCCATAATCGGGTTAAAATTTACCTGAAATTTGTGAGCAATATTTTGCAGCGGAATCTGAATAAAAGTCCAGTTTGGAGTTTCCTCGTCGCTATACCAAATCAACGAAGAAGAATTGGAATCAAAGCTGTGAATGTCTAACTGCAGAGACCTGGTGAAATACTTTCTTTCGCTCTTAAACCAGAAGCGAATGCACTTAACTTCTGTGCCAAGAATGGGTGGACTTATAAATTTTCTGGTCTGTTCTCCACCGCCATCAAGGTACAGGTATTTGTCTGGAAATTAAAAAAAAGGAGAGAGGAAAACTGAAAAAAAGGCCGAAAATGTCTTAATTAAATATTCGGTTCTATTCATTATTTCGCCCTAATGATGACTGGATTAGCTGCAATATTGATTCTATCTTGGTATTAAGGACACTAACACTGATTTTTTTCTAAAAATTTTACCAGTGAAACATGATGAGTTAGCGATGTCAGAGATGCCAAAATATTGGGGGGGGGGAGGGGGGGGTCACCGACTTTGTTTTGGAGAGAACATACCCGGAAGAGCACAATCTGAGTAAATCGGGCGTCATTAGTGAAGAAGACCACAGTGGCTGCAAGTCCCAAAATATTGCAATTAGAGCTTTTAAGGGAAGTGTTCTCTGCCAAATATGGTTTATATGGACCTATTACGCGAATTTAGTCAACTGGGGAGGCTCCTCAACAAGTTCGCATTTAGCGACCATAGTTTCACGCGCCTTGCAGCCGCAAGATGGCAGGATTCCATGTCCCGTGGACAGAAATTATAATTTTTTTTAACGTCCCACATGGACAATGTGAAGATAATTGTAAATTAAATCAGTTTCTGAAAAGAAAGGTGGGGTCACCGAACGTCCCAACCTCGTTCCCAGGGCTTTTCCCTTTGAAATTGGGAGGGGCGGGAAAAGACCCTGGCATCGGCTGGTCACGTGATCCCAAACACCCAAAAATTCTGGGTGTAATAAATTACGATATGACGAATGTGTGAAATAATTTTCTAGCAAGATGGCGGAGTCGCGAGAAAACTTATCGGTAATCTGTCGCCTTGGATTAGCTCTAAATCGATGTAACTTTCCTTCCTTTTGCCTAAAGCCACTTCAGGTGAAGTGCTTCGAGTATTTACTGAATGGATACAATGTTATTGCCGTTCTGCCTACTGGTTTCGGCAAATCGCTCCTGTTTCAGCTTTTGCCAGATTTCTTGCCCGTAAAGGCAGACAAAAATGTTGTCATCGTTGTTTGTCCTCTGAACTCTATTATTGAGGACCAGCTTAAAGTGTTAGGAGAGAGAGGAGTCACTGCCGATGTCCTCCAGCTGGCCAGTGATGTAAAGTGAGATCCTTGCCAACTGAAAATAAAGCTGTGCTTGAAGAACTTATTTTCAGTGAGCTGACTGAGTTTGAGGCTCATACAAGTTTACCTGGTGAGATGCTTTTCAGTTTCTCCCATAAAAAGAATGCCCTTCAAAAGATCATGGAAGGAATTGACTACATTGAAACAGAATCAGACCTTCTTGATGACTTCAAAATATGGAATGAGACCTGTTCATCAAAGATTTTTTCCTTCATAAGCAAGTATGCTCCGCTTATTGAAGACAACACCAGTGACACTTAAAGTGACTGATCTTATTGCCTCTTTAAAACTGAAAACATTTTATTGATGATGTATGTTTTTCTTTAAATGTCGTTGTTAGCTAACATGTACAGCTGTAACTGAAGATGGAATGATTCTGCAAGTTCATTTGGGTAAAATTACTGTATTTAATTAGTTTGTGCCACATTGTTTCTTTTACATCTGACCTAGTTTGCTACTTGATTCTAGGTTGTGCTCTTAGGAAAAATGAACTTAAGGAGTAACAACTCTAGATAACTTATGTAATACAGGGCATACCAGCATGATATTTTGCTGAGAACATAAAATTTCATTGTTGCCTGAGGCAAACAGAAGTCACCGAGGGCTGCTGCAGACTTCAAATGCACAACCCCTTGTAATATAATTTTTGATTAGAGCAACTCAAATGAGCTATTCACTTAATGTTTTAGGCCCGTAAAATCACAATGCATATTCTACACACTACTGGTATACATCTTTTTGTGGAAGTTATGATAATATTATTTTCAGAATTAATACAATTTTTTTTTAAATAACTAGTGATAATAGGAAAGGTTGTTACCAAATATCCTGAGCCAGAGACTCATGGTCAAAGAAATTGAAGTTCTATCATAATAATAAGAAAATCCCAGTAAATGTATGTGAAGAGTGATCATCGCAGTAAATTTTCCAATTTAATTGGAAAATTTACTGCGATGATCACTCTTCACATTCATCTACAACCGCAGTACAAATATGGATTATTTCATATATATTTCACAAAATCCCAGTAAATTTATAAGTTTTGTTCAAGTCAAGTTCAGCTTTTGACCTACGTGATTTCTTATTAACTGCAACTCATGTAGATCATGGTTTCTGATTCAGAATACAAGAGATAATAAAAACAATCAGAAAATCTGAATACGTACAGTGTATAAAAGTTGAATAATAAAGTCTAATACCAGACTGTTGTAATAAAGAATTACTTTTAAGCTTTTTTACATCATATGATGATACTTAGAGTCAGAGAATGAACCTGCTCCCCTTTTTCAGTCTTTTATCACCTTCAATGCACAGAAATCCAAACATGCCCACAGTTATTGGTAAAAAAAATTGAAGCTGTTGTGAACACCTGCATGTGAAGAAGCACAAAACTTTAATATTAAATCAATGGTGCATTGCTATTCTTTTTCAGCTGTAGTTGATTATATCAGATGTGGTATGGCATCATCCCTGTATAATTTAACATTTTTGATCACTGGCAACATTTATCATAAATTACATGTGGTGAATACTCAATGTATTCTTCACCCAAATGATTATATTTTATTGCCATTTAGTGAGAAATGCTATTTTAATCATTACAGGACTTGAACTAGCAAAACATCAGATCATTTTTTGATCAAAGCAAACAGATTTTGATTGATCAGAAGCCTTGCTGCTTGTAAATGGAGCAGTAATTAAATATTCCCCTCAATAACTTGTTTTTTGTAAGCAAGGTGGCCTCATGGTTAGTTCGCTTGTCTCCGGATAAGGTGGTCTGGTGGCCTCGGCCAGGGCCACTGTTTTATGTTCTTGGGAAAGACATCTCACTCTCACAGTGCCTATCTCCACCCAGGTGTATCAATAGGTTCTGGGGTTTTTAATGCCGAGGCATAACCCTGAAGTGGACTAGCATCCCATCCAGGGGGGTGACTATAAATAATTGCATCTTTTTTCAGGCTACTGAAACTGGAGGTAGACTCCAGCCTAGTGGGCCACTTGGCTCATATGCAGACTTTACAATTGATAAAACAATTTAATTTCCAATGGCATTTAATATTTTACAATTACTCACTTAAGTGGACGTGTATAGTGGTGGATATTTGCCAAGCCACGAAGAGGCAAGGTAAATAACCACCACTTTTGCCAACACTGAGGTGAATAATTGTTTTAGTATATACCACACAAGCTGAATAACTAGCGAACCAGAGTACCTTTATACACACAAAAGCCATTTCGTTTTTCTTCAGCTGCTCGGAGGTGAATAGTACTTGGCTAATCACCTCCGAGCTAGCGGGCAGTGTTCCCTTATAATTTCTGCCACATTAGACGGCGACTTTGAATTCAATGCTCTAATAATTAGGTTATCGTTTACTTGGAGCTCTTGCTCGCAAACTACTTCAGGTAGTGTGTTTGATTCTTCGACCTCTTCGGCATTGTTGAGCCCAAGTGCGGACGAACTTTCCTCTCCCATGGGTTCCTCATGGTCGCCTTCGTTAGTCTGGACTGGTTTTTGTCCGAACACAAGCTGTTTTGCGGAGGTTTTTCCGTGGATTTCGGTAGCCGCTCGTTTCGAGGGTTGAATGCAAGATGGCGACAATTCCGTGCAACGCTTCACTGAACACTTTTGTTCCAGTTCAAGATCACTTTGAATATTTCCACTCTTTTGTTTGAAGTCGCTCACCTTGAAGACAAATGATTCGCACTTCCTGCAGACCAACTTTGGAAGGCAATCAGCCTCGCTTATGGTAATTCCACAGGCATAATGAATTTTCGCAGGAAGGTTTTTTTCGATGCCGCTTTTGCCTAAAACCCGCAGCATGTGACGGCTTTCGTTCGCATCACCACACAGCCGACACACCGAATTTCGAGGATGAAGCTTTTTGGGAGTCGAAGGCTCCATACAAGAGATTTTTAACGCAGAAAACGTATTCGATTTACCAGACTCGATAGCTCACTAGCCTACTATTGCCGCTTAAATTAATGACAATTTGTATTTTTGCGGGGAATTCCATCAACCAATAACAATGGAGGATTTAACAGCGATTGCATAAATTAGAGTTCAGGAAATATTTATGAAGGATCACGTGACCAGCCGATGCCAGGGTCTTTTTCCGCCCCTCCCAATTTCAAAGGGAAAAGCCCTGGGAACGAGGTTGCGAACGTCCAAGATCGTTAAATTCAATCAAAGCTATAGCAATGGCCAGACAGACAGACATGTTTATTTGGAGTCTTATACAATAAATAGTATATCGACCACAATTTCCAAATAACTAAAAATTACAAACAACAAAAAAATATACATGGCTGAAAAGTTATTAATTAATTACGTCCCAGAGTATTTACTTTTTGCCGTCTTCCCTTTTCCTTTTTTCAAAGCATTCGAATATATGTTTTGCTATTAGTTTTTGTATTTTGACATTTCCGCTAGGGGGATTTATTAGAAACATGACTATTCTGTTAGGTGACATTCTACTTATTTTCATTCTATAAGTTCTTTTTCCAAATAATCTAGTAACGAACATCGTTTTTCCTGGTAAGCATTGCATATATTTAGAAAATGGTATTCGTCCTCCATTTCTATTTTACAAATTGGCCAAGTTCTTTCTGCAGGTTTCTTGAACGGTCTCGAATAACGTCCTGTCTCTATGGCTAATTTGTGGTTGCCAAGTCGCAGTTTTGTTAGGGCCCGGTGTAAGGGCTATTCTGTGTCGTGTATTGGTGACCTGATGTAGGTAGTCTTCACATTAAATTTTGTAATTGTCTATCGTTTTGAATAACCGGTAGGTTCTCATTTTGTTACTTGGTTAGCATCTTTTCTGATGTCGTTATTTATTTCACTTAGCCATCTTTGTAGTTCGATATCCTTAAGTCGTTGCCTGATAATGTTTACAATTCCTATGTCTACATATCCTATCTGTTCCAATAAGCTTTTGATTTTTTTGCTCCAGAAAGCCTTATTTCATTGTATGCTATTTGGGATAATTTGTATTCATTTTTGGGTAAGGTTAACCAGAACTTAAAGTTCCTACATTGGGCAGCAATTATCACTGGGCACCGTCCTGTCTCAGCCCTGCTCGCATTGTTATTGCAGTATTTGTTAAATCCCAGCAGTCACTTTAGGAATTTATTTTGAACTAATTCTGCTGGATCCTTATCTAATTTCCCATTGCAATCAATCCCCCACACTTCACTCGCATAAAAGAGTATGGGAGATATCAATGCATCAAATAACTTTATCATTAATTTCATATTTTCTCTGAAGTAGTTTTCCATTTCTTTTCGTAATTTATAGAGTGCTTTAAGTTTCCAAACGGACTCATTATAAGTCCACGATATTTATAAGATTTGGCCTTTTCTAGTTCATCAGCGCCGTATCTGAACAATTGTTGAAAATCATAATTTTAGTCTTGTCTAAGTTTACACTTAAACCGGCATTTTCACAGAAAGATTCCAGCTTGTTAAGGATTATTTGAAAACTTTTTGCTGATGTAGAGAAGATCACTAGATCATCCGCATATAAGAGACAGTTTATAGATCTATCACCTAGCATAATGTCGGTTGATCTCGTCGAGTTCGATTTGAAATCACAAGTATGATTTCAGACCAAAATTGCACGACCCGAAGTTCAATTACCACTTTATTAAATCCATTTTGAAATCGCACTGTTTTATAGCCTTAAATTTTAGATTTTGATGTATTGTTCCAAGCCCAGCCGGTTTGTTAGAAATAGCGGAACCGGAAACGCTTTTATTTAGTATGCAAAACGATGTCATGTGACGAAAACTCATTGAAGCATAACAAACAAACAAGCAGTTCTGAAGTGAGAACGAGAATAGTCTCTTTCATCGGTCTTTCATGCATCAAAGTTCGATTCTCTTCGCCTGGATCAATGATGGAGGACCTTCCTTTCTTCTGTGGTTGACGCTGAGACTTTTCGTTGTCTTTGGAGAAAGAACTTGAGGGTGCAGCCGGTGTAATTCTGCGATGGATTTCTTATTGAGTTGTGAAACTCCCTCGACTGCACGATGCCCAGCTGTGAATATAGTTTTCTCTTTTAAATACCGTTGAATGGCACTCTGCATGATTTTAAGGGATTCCAGTTCTTTAGTATCTCTGTTTCTTTTTGTGACCTCGGCATAGAACTTTGTACTCAGAACCTTGTCAAGTTCGTGTGGCGCCGTTTGTTTCAGGATACATTTTTCAAGATGGCGGTATCGACACTGGCACCAGCTTCGGAGGACGTTCGTTTATTCACTGTTTTGTGAAGCGGGTCGAAAGACTACGTATTTATATTCACAGGGACATAATTGAGCTCTTGAACTGCTTTGTTTGAAACTACCGGGAACCTGGAAACATGTACCTTGATGGCTATGAAGTTGTTGTTGTGTGGTTTTCGTTTGTTTTCCTGGACTTGGGCTGATACGGATCTTGAGCAGATGTTGAAGAAAAAACGCCAAAATATTCGTCAAAATGGACACTGAAAGTTGGAAACTTCTTGTGAAGAAGGTCTTCAGCCTGAAGGAGCTCATTGTCATCATTCAGAAACAATAATTAATTAAATTCGTCAATTGTTTTGAAAAAGAAAAGACAACTGATAACCTGTAGTGGCAAAATTCGCAACACTTTGGCTTTTTGCCTTTCATTTTCCTGAAATTTTATTGGTTATGTTAAACTTACCTTGAAATCTGATTGGCTATTTTGTTTTACTGTCCCATTCTCATTGGCTGAGAAAAAGATGCGATTTAGAGCAAAAAAATAGTGCGATTCGTGAATAAATCGCACCCCTGAGAGCCAATCAGATTGCAAGGATAGCCAGTGATTTCAAAATGGATTTAATAAATCATTTGAATACATGGATATCAAAACGTCTAGGAAACGCCCTTGCACACCTTCTTTTCTCAGCTTGTCGAATAGTTTTGTCGAGGTATACAGTCAAAGGCTTTTCTAAAGTCGATGAACCCCCCCCCCCACCTTGCTCTATCAGTTGGGGGGGGGGGGGGGGTCAAGATCACGTTCCATGAAAAATAAATTCGTCTTTTCACAATTCACGGGTAATTAAATCGGCATTTCACGTTTCACGAAAGATTGTAATTTTTTTGCTGCTAACTTAAAGGGACTCAGTCACGGCATCTTGAGTTATTTTGAACATCGAAAAAAATAACCGTTAAATTTTTTTTTTCTTTATCAGTTTTCGAGTCATTTTCCTGACTCTTTTTTTCATTATTATTATTTATTATTTTTTTTTTACAATATCTACTCGACTTACAATACACTAACAAATACGGTGACAACAAGGGGCAAAGAAAAAAATAGACGAAGAATGGATAATTAATTACAGCTTAAATTTACACTGAAATAGAGACATAAAAGACAGACCAAAGGCATGTGGTACATTATAGATGACATGAGATGAGCACCTGATAGGAGATTAGAAATAGACTAATAAGTAGGCGATAAGTACAGATAGGTGTAGAAAATATAATTTGAAATATCAATTAAATCCGCATATATCCTGCAAGAGGTTCCCATTTCTTTGTATCTCCACTTCTTTTTTCTATTTCATATCGTGATTTTAGTGTGCGTATGAAATGCGTAAGATTTGGATGACCTTAACCTTTAAATTGAAGGAAACCTAAATATAACACTTTATGAAGATAGAAAAACATCAAAGAGATAATAATAAACCATAAAGGAACTAGGATGGTTAAGGATGGAGAAGATTGACACGGATTGCAAACAACGACTTTGAAAAGTTTAGCTAAGCTTTTCAAACGTGACTGAGCCCCTTTAAGGATGAAATCAGAAAGTTACGTGCAAGCACAGCCTTGTTAGATGTCTTTATCATCCGTCCGCTTTTTCTGCGCGCAAGAATACGAAGAGGGTTGGTTGTCCTGTCACGTTCACGCAATATTAGATTCACGACGAATTAAATACTTCTTTCCAGGAACCCATCTCCTGCTTCTTTCTCATTTCACAAAGAATTAAGTTGGAAAATCACGGTTCACGGCTTCTAATAAAATCACGATTTACGAGGAAAAACAAACCATTTCACGAATCCTTACTCCTGTCCGGGACTTCGTTGTTGACGATAAAATTGCTTCAGTGAGTTTGTCTTTTCTTTTTAACCTATTCAAAAGTAACGAAGCTAAGGCATGGTTTAAACGTCGCATTTTACATACGCCGAATCGAATTGCCAAGTTAAATGCATGTAAAATGCGACGTCTAAATCAATTAAATGCGACATGTTTCAATTCGATGCGAGTCAGTCGAATATTCGACTGGTCCAGTCGAATATTCGACTGAAGCTCGGTAGTTGATTTAAACGCCGCATTTTACATGTGCCGAATCGAATTGAAATTATGTAAGTAATTATGTTTGCTCGAATGGGAATTTAAAACACGTCGCTCGCGCTCAGCAATTTTATTCGGCAAAATAATGCGACGTTTAAATCAAATCAGCCTAACGTATTCATTCGAGTCGACTAAAATTAGTATTTGATTCGGCGCATGTAAAATGCGACGTTTAAACCAGGCCTAACGCTAGAGAGACTTTTTTGATTGAAAACTGATGAAAACGTTTCTACTAGTGGCTTCTGTTTGGTTTCTCAATTGAGGAGTTTTCTCTAACCTTTGTGAATCTTCCAATCGGGATCCCCACTCCAGCCGCACATGTTTTCACTAAACTCACAGTCAGGACTCTCTGGAATGTAAGTAATACGTTAATGACTACCAAAAGTAACTGATCATAAAAAAACATATTGTTACAGTTAATTACTCTGGTCATCATTCTATTCTTAAGTCTTTGCGCGAAATTAGACACAACACAACAACAACAATCTTTATTTCTCTTTAAAATTGACATTTTAACATATTGACTGGCCCGCGGATTGCTAGTGCTAGTCTAGGCGGGCCAGTCCATCAAGATATAATAAAATATTTTTTTAAATATAAAAAGAAAAAAAAAGAATTGATTACGTAGTGCAAAAAAAAGGTAAAATGAAATAGAAGGGAGGAATATGGTGATATCAGACACAATAATGTACTAGACCATAAATATACAAAGACGAGGATTTACAAAACTGATTGATGCAAGTACATTTACAGATTAGATTAAAAGTAAGAACTATAAAGAAACTAGAGGTATGGCGATTGGTTGAAATTTGTCAGGCATTACAAATTAAGAAACTGAGTCAGGGTGTCGACTTCAACATAGTCATCTCTATCTGAAAGAGTCTCAAATAGAAATCGGCGGATTGTTTTCTTAAACACATTAGTTACATGTATATGCTACCTTACCTTGGCTTGATATCAAGACACAATTGTCATCTATAACAGCGAGGTCGTCTACTGCAATATCACCTTCAAGGCCATTGCCAACCTGAGCCTCGATCACAAACTACGCGAGAACGAAATACAGAAACAATTAACGTGAATTGTGTGCATCCTACTCAACACTCTGAAGTTAGTCACAGATTATTTTGTACTGCACGTGTGCTGCACATGCAATGAAAAGAGTGAAATTCAGATATCCCCCCCCCCCCCCATAAAACCCATGGTTTGCGTTAATGCTTACCTTGAACGGTCTTTCATCCTGAATGGGAGTTTGTGCAAAGATCCACTTATCTCCGTGATCTTTCCCTCCCTGATGCCAAACGGGTCTTTCCGTGATGTTCGTCTTAAGAATGATGTTTAATTCTCCTATATTTCTTCCATACATATGGTACCAGAATTGTAGGCACGCGGGATTGTTCGGAGTCAACCAATCACTGACGAGTCGAGCTCGGTCTCCAGGAGAACGCTGAGAAGCTTCGATAAAAACATATGCACCTAATACAATAGAAAAGATGTCTATATTATAGGTAAATATCTAGTACTTAGTGTAGGATTGCATAGATTGCCTTTCAATATTTGGCGGTAACGATCCGATTTACCTTTCTATACAGTCGGAAACATCTGAACCAAAATGTACCGCTTTACATGTATTTATCTATTGTTGATTTCAGCCAGAGTTTTAGAACTCATAACTTCTTGGCTTGGTTTGTAAAGGAAAGACCGTTCGTGATGGTATCTGTTGTGTCTTTTTGGTGACATTCTCGTCCCCAGAGGCCGCGCTCCTTTTGTTCAACACCAAGAGTCGCGAACTCTAGCCGGGTCCATTACCGAAAGTACGTGATTCACGGACTTCCCGTCACTCTGCGCATGCTCAGTCAAGTCTGAAAAATCTGTCAAATCTGCTTGGTTTTGGTCTCAATCTATTGTGTTTACAAAATCATTCAAAACTGGAATGTCGTTGGACCTGGCCAGAGGTCGCAATTCTTGGTGCTGACCAAAAGGAGCGCGGCCTCTGGGGACGAGAATGTTTTGGTGATTATACAAAAACTTTGGATGAGAACAATCATCAGGCACATAATATCAGAAGTTATCGTGAAATGTCTCAGGCTGCTGGCAGTTAGTAGTCTTAATATCAGTGTTCTTATATGTTATCATCCTCTTGTTTCAAATTCCAGTATAAGGTTAAGTACCTTTGTCTGTAAACGTGGTGTGATCAAAAGCAGGACCGGTGTGTTCAGATGGGGTTTTCCCTGAGCCAGCGCTCCACTGAAATTCTGAACTGTTTTCGCTTGTCAGACCACACAAACCATTTTCAAAGTGGCAGTAGCCTGAAAACAAAATTAATTCCTCTGTTAAACTACTTAGTAGTACGTTCGTTTCTTTTTACTGGGAAATGTTTCAATATCCAGGTAACTTTTTAACCTGCATGGTACAAAGCGTCCATAACTATACCATCTTTTAAGCCGTCCCCTACTTAAAAAGGGTCGAACGAAACGTTCTCATATGTCTTTACTTTTAATGTCATTTATCCTTCTCACAGTGACGACTGAGGTCCTCCTAATTCTTGATAAAAGATTGACTTCAACATGAGGACCTTGAAGATATCTCTCTTCTCTCAATCTTTCCCTTACCCACGCATTTTCAACCTTTTTTTCTGCTACAACAAACACATCATTCTAACATACCTCTAAACGAATTGCACTGTGACTTGCTATTGCTTTCCACTTCGCAGGCCAGGTTGTTCAAGGGACAATTTGCAAGGCCTGAAAGATGGGATTTATAAATTAAATCTGGATCAACCACATTGCACAATGAAACATATCCAACTGTAATGAAAGAGCAGCTTATTCTGATAGGTTTAATTTCATTCAATCTGTTTTTTCTCTTCATGTTAAGGGACGAATTGTTAAGACGGTGCCTACTAAATACAAAGGTTTTTGCTCCAGGTTAGGACTCACGGAAGAAGTAGTTTTTTGCAAGGGCTATTAGAATCTACAAAGAAAAATTGGGGTAGCCACGCATGTTTCGAGATAATTAGCCTTGAATCTCAACAAAAATGCTGACATCAGAATTTTTCTGAAAAAAGAACTCGGAAACGATAGTATTTCTTCACAGATTTCCTTAGAATTCGCCTTTACATACAGAAAAGCAAGCACATTTATAAATGCTTTAAAACTGCATGACAAATGGTACCATGAAATCATTTTCGGTTTGTTTTTACTAATAAAATCGTTGCAACAGCGCTTTTAGTGTCTCTAACAGCATGGGCTCGCCACTTTCATTTCATAACCGAAAATATAGGGGTAACCAGCGATTTTTAAAGTTATGGATCTTTTTAGAAAACGTTTACGGCGCCGGTTACATTTTCCTGTCACCTCCTCAGTAAGTAGACCATTTGCGGATCTCTTAAATGTTTTGCGGGAGCAACAAGCTATCTGCAGGTACATATTTACAGTTGAATTTCATTATAATTTTCGACAGATAATAGCTAGTTTTTCAGACGTTAACACTTAGTGGTTAGCGATATGCTGCTATTCTGTGATTCCTGGTTTAGGTACAGGTTCTTTAAACTTGCTCGATCATTTTAGTCGTGTACTTTGTCGTGTAGTTGATTGCGTAAACATCAACTCCAGCGCGCGCGAGCTTTAACTATGCCTTACGTGAAGCGCAGAACGTGTGCGAACAAAAGTATTCGAATCATTGAGCTCACCACAAACTGTTGGAAAGTGTGTGAAATCTGGACACCAGTTGTCACTCACTCTGCAGGTGGAGGACCAAGGGATGCACGTTCCATCAGCACACTGAAACTCCGAACATGGCTTCTCTAAAAGGTTGAATCATATCATTTGATTTGAGAAAATTCAATTCTTTTCTTTCACATCAATTTTGCTGTAAGAGTTATTGATAAATCTACCCGAAGCAACAAGGACAACTGCAAAAATGTTCGTAAAATTTTGCAAATTTTGACGCATACATCCGATATAACTGATAAAGACACTTCCTTTTCAGAGAGCAACAAAGTTTTTGTTTGTTACTGACAAGGCACACTGAACATTTTGCACTGTAATGTCCGTCCTCAGCTAACAAAGTCATAACATCCAGTTGGTCAAAACTGAATAAAGTAAGCGGACAGTTTAGTTTGGGACGCACTTCTACTCCTATAATTTCTTTTTAGGTATCATCTGTTACATTAGTGCAACTAGCTTTCCTTACCACAATTTGTTTCGTCGGAACCTTCCGGACAATCCTTAATACCATCACATAACTTTGTCACGTCAACACAAGTTCCACTGCCGCAATTGAACTCATCAGACAAGCATGCGCAGTTCTGTTCATCTGAGTTATCCAGACACGCCATATCTCCATCACATCGTAATGATGATGCAACACATTGTCCATTGTCACAAGCAAATTCATCATTGCTGCATTGATAACCTGATGTTTGTTCAGAGAACGTTTGGAGAACGAAGCAAAAAAACACAAGGAAACGTTTCCACCGATATATAAAGAAACATAAAAGATCAATGTGTTCCAAACATGGTAATACTGATCGTGCACAAGAACTTAGTTTTGTTGGAGATTGATAATGAAATCCAAGCTATAAAGTGTGAAAAATGTGTTTTTTTTTTTCTGGTTTCGAATTATATATTCTAGTCACAAATTTCGGCGAATGCTGGTCGAGATAAATTGAAATGGACACTTTCCATGCTTTTAACCGGCCAATAAAATTATTGGCATAAAATCCACCAGCACGTCCTGAGCAAGATCCTACCGCTGAGAATGGAAATGACCCCCATCCTAATCAAATTCAAACTTGCACCCAATTGCATCCTCTGCAATGTGCATAAGCGGATGTCTATAATGTGGTGTGCTTACAAGTACGACAAGAACAACACTTTGATATAGTGCATTTTATATTTATTCGATCCTCAGCATAATGTATTACCTGGAGAAGAGAACACAGGGTAGACTTCACAGTTGCTGGTAAAAATTTTCACGTCATCGATGCCAATGGCAAATTCATCAACACTGTTTGTGAAGCCTCTGAACACGATCTAAGGTTAAACACACTTTATCAGCTAATTGTTATGTCTATTTACGTTGGTCTTTACAAACGCTTCTCAAACCATTTATTCGTTTACTTTGTTTGTTACCTTTGAATCCTCTGTTTCCCTCCACGAAACTTGAGCCTCTAACCAATTGTCTCCATGGTAACCAACCAAGTTATAAATAAGAATTTCGCTTTCATCATGAACTGATTTCAAGCTCACGTTGAGACTGGAACCGGGTTGTCCTCGCATTGAATAGCGAAAATGTCAGACATAATAGTACAGAGTCCCCAGCCGAAAATTAAAGGAGTTTCAAGTGTGACAATATAAGGAGAGTCACCTGTATACGCAAAATAGCCTGAGAAAAAGAAAGGAATCGCAAATTAAGACTAAAAAGAG
>JAHPZR010010822.1:0-17500 GCA_019787425.1 Platygyra sinensis | reverse complement strand
ACAGTCGTATTAGTGATCACGTCCTTGTACTAACCATTAATGTGTAATGTCGAACCAAAGGTGACTGTTATGCCTTTAATGTCGTTCTGTATTTTAAAAGTTAATTTTCTTTCACCTGTTAAGAGAGAAAAGAAAAACAAAAAAAATATAAACAGTTATTAGAATACAGAAACTAACCAAAACTCTCACTGTATCCCCTCTGTCAAGAAATAAGTAATGCACTTAAAGTTAATTGCAATATTTAGCTGAACTTTGATCAGTTCTAAATTTCTCAAATTAAATCACATAAGTTACCAACGTCATTGGTAAGCTCAGAGCATTGCAAACGTCGGGTAAACTAGCATTACAGTTTTTATATATGGCAGACTAATTGGGTTATATAAAGCATTTTTTCTGACTACAAACCTGGAAGTATCCAAGTTGTACGGTTTCCAGCCAGAGGTCTTTCAAAAGACCGAGCGTTATGAGGAAACTCCAAACCCACAGACAAGTGACCTCGTCGATATGTCTCTCGTGAAAAGCCTTCCAACAGATAGAGCATACAGCTTCTAAGGTAGATTTTCTTCGATTTTTGGGCTGTTTTCCTTTAATTTTAATTAAAGAAAAAATACTTTATGAGAACAAAGTACTTCACATGGCATTTTAGCATCAAAGAAAGTGATATGGCCGGGAGTAATATTTCTATCATCGGGAAAGCCATCAATTCTCGGAAATAAATCGATACCAGTAAACCAATGAGGCTGCGTGTTTTATATTAGCTGAGGGCAACTATGACGCAAGCACCAACAAGTGCGCTTAGACGGGATTTTGTTTCAACTTTTTATTTTTGAGGTTTCTAGCAGCGAAGGAAGCAAGAAGTTTTCAGTTAACCACACAGGTTCTAAAGTAAACCATCAGCTAAACAGGAAATACGGGTAACTACACGCAACTCATGGAAAACATGTGAAATTTCAAAAGTTAGCAAATGATTCCCTACTCGTCCCACTTCCGATGTCCTGTTCTTGTTGGTAATTTTGCAACACGTTCTCCTTCCTGATCCATCTCACTTTCATTGTTCAGTGTTGGTTCGTTAGCTTCATTTATCCATAGTTCACATTCATCTTCACACGTTATATAGAACGTGTACCAACCACTTACTGCAGGCTGTAACATCAAATTCAACAGAATCAACAAACTATTTCTTACATTAACTAAGAACTCATGGGTACCGGTTTCTCAGGTTCCTGTCGTTTTTGCCACCCAAAAATTTTGCGGTTTCTCCTACAACATTACACCCAAAGGACCAAATATTTCAACGATTATTAAGTTATGCAGACTGGGCGTGTGTGCGCCTTTGGGCGACGGGAACCTTTTTATGTTTTTTTTTTTTTGGTCCGACATAAGACTCGCATACCTGAATAAACGAAGACAACCGCTGAACATATGGAGTGGAATAATCTGGAGCAATGTCGAAAGCGTCTAGTATGGATAGAGTGTTTGCGGCTTCTCGAAAAATTGGATAGTACTTCAGGACAGGATCATTCTGAGTACTAAAATCCCCAAACCAGACTTCTCTGAGAACTCCTGAAGATCCGCTCAAAGTTTCTAAAAGACAGTAAAAAAGAGTTAAACTCAAGTGTCACCACCGAATTAGGTAGCACGGGTAACCTCATTAATCATGAGTTGTTGACGTTGATGGCGTGCTATAAAGCGAAATAGCTTACCAACAGTGTAAACAGCTACTTCACACAACACCAGCATATCGCCTTCAGTTGTCACCCTAACTGTCAAGTAACGACCAGTGACTGGAGGAGTGCAGCGAAACACGAGAAAAGATTTTCTTGGAAAAAGACTGGGCCCAATGCATGAACGATTCGGTAAATTTCTTGTGTTTTCTGTCTTGATTTCGAAGTCAGCGTTAAGGCAACAATCAAGCCCGAGAAAAATGTGTACAGTGTGTATGTAGTACTCTTTCATTAAATCCACTTGAAACCAAAGGTTGGCTGCCTACAGGCAAAAGAAATCAAGATGATCATGAAAATATTAACCCAGGCGCGGATCCAGGGGAGGTGAAATGGGTGAATTTTCACCCCCCCCCCCCCCCTTTTTCTGAGCTCCCTTCTTTCTTTTTTTTTCTTATCCCTCAAATATTGAAACAATATTTGATTTCTCTGACATTATTACAAAAATTCACCCCCCCATTTCAAAATCCTGGATCCGCCCTTGGTTAACTCCTTTCCAAATGATGTGAGTATAAATTATATGAACAAAAACACTTTTAACCCTAGAAAGGGCCAACGGAAAAATGAAAAGTACCGGAACCTGGTAGGTTCTGATCAGCAAATGCAAAGGTTACTGCTGACTAACATGGTTGGACGGAAAACACACATGCATGTCAGGGCACGGGCTTTACAAAGGATTTTCTGTTTAAAATCGTTTCTTAAACGCATTTTACAGAAGAAGACTTTGCAAGATGATTAATGTAAAATTATCGCATAAGACTTTTGAACAGTTCCATCATGACTGCGCATGCAGATATTGTCATTAGCCAAAAACTCTTGGAAACTCATGACGTCACAGCCATTTTACGCTCTTAAGAGGCTGTCTCTCTAAGAACCATCCACTCAATTTCGCTTCAAAGATAATTTTGCCTGAAACTCTGGCAACTGAAAGACCTTTCCCAGGTTAGAATAAACAGATTTTTTTATTCAAAATGATTTGCTAGTCGCGTCGGGAGCCATTTAATATTTCGCCTCGTCAGGGCCCGTCGCGCCGTCTCCAATTCCCGGTTTTCATGTGACGTAATCATATCCCAAAATTAACTATTACCTTTCCTTCTGAGGTTTTAGTTTCATTACATAAAAGACCCTATGGGAACTTGACAAGTCACAATGTCTTAGCTCGACAGGGCTCTTATTATGGTAATAGAGCACGTTTGAATTTCCAAGGTTTTACGTTGCATGACATGAAAATGGGGGCCCGAGAAAGCTGTTGCGGAATGTCAAAAGAAGAGCTAGAACTTAAGTTTTTGCTAACTAAACAGTACTTACACTATAAGCAGCAATTATTTCAATGTGTCGGATCTCTAGACAAATAATTTTTCGTTTCAATAACAAAACTCAGTGACAGATGTTTCTGTTACTTTACGGCCGCCATGTTTGTGTCCCTCCGAAGGGCACAAACATGGCGTCTCCATACAAAGCTCTGTAAATTTGGGTGACATACTTTTGCAAATAACTCGCGAATGAAAAACAGCAGAGACCTGATTCATGGCGAGGTTGTTTATATGTCAATCATCTATCGTATGCAAGATTTTTGACTTAATTTATTGACTGTTTACGATTTTTGTTTTGATCACATGACTGGTGGAAACCGAGACAAGCATAAAATTGGCATTTTTCGTGACGCTGTAAAATACTTCATTAGCAACATCTAGTAATCAGTCTTATGTCATTTTACTCATAAACCTCTCTAGTTTTCCAAGAAACTAATAACTATTTTGTCTTAATTTAAGTGGCAAGACGAAGTCAAGCATATTACTGAACACTATTATGGAAATGGCCTTCATTTAAATGCTAATTTTTAAACTTGGGACCTAGCTGAAGTCTACCAGCGGCAAAGTGTAGTCCTTTATCGGCAGAAACAAGCAAAAAACCACGGTACGATTTCAGTATTTTAAAAGTTATGGCCGTTTGTATCAGCCCATGAACGAGCATTTCCGTCATTCAAGCCTATTTCAAAATCGACCTATTTGAGCAGATTTTATTATATTGGGGAGCAGGGATGGCGCAGTGGTGAGAGCGCTCGCCTCCCACCAATGTATCCCGGGTTCGATTCCCGGACCCGGCGTCATATGTGGGTTGAGTTTGTAGTTGGTTCTCTTCCTTGCTCCGAGAGGTTTTTCTCCGGGTACTCCGGTTTTCCCCTCTCCTTAAAAACCAACATTTCCAAATTCCAATTCGATCCTGGAATGCACGGACATTTCTGAACGAGTTCTTGTGAACTCCTTGGTACTCCGTGGGTAAACAAATTACATTTACATTACAATTACATTTACAACCACGGCTTACCTGCTTCGAAACTTTGGTTTATTTCCAACTTCAGTCATTTTCCAAGCCTTCACATTGCTAAATTCACTGGCAGTTCCAGTAAATTGGTAGGTTCTGCCTTCGAAACTTGAGCACGGCTTCGTCGAGTTTCTTGGAAGAGAAGAATACTACAAAGCTTGACTCCATGGCCACATTTTGGCTAAAATTCCCTATAGAAACATCACTTCAGAGCTGGACGTCTTCAAGAATCAGATACCAAACTAACCAAGTCTGGTATCAAGAAGAAAAACAAGCTTTGAAGGCTTAAATTTTGAAAGAATCATCCCGTGTAGTTCCCTGGAAGATGGGTAACGGTTTGATGCTGTTTCCACGGAGGGCCGCATGCACAAAAGAGAGAGAACCGCTGAAAAATGTACCTTACTCATCCCAGGTTCCAGCGATCTAAACGGGAGAAACCTCAAGTTTCGAAGGCAAAACCTACCAATTTACTGGAACTGCTAGTGAATTCAACAACGTGAAGGCTTGGAAAATGACTGAAGTTGGAAATAAGCCCGTCACGAAAAATGCAAATTTTATGCTTTTGGACACGGCACGTCGGGCCCTGCCGAAGCGAAATATTTTAAAATATTTTTATTATAATCCATCAATCTTGTCGCTTGCGCGCGATTGGTCTAAACACGTCACGTGATCGAAATCCCCCAGCTAAAACTGGGGATATCCGAGAATATACCCCAATTTTCAAAACTGTGCGCGTTGCGTAAAAGATTTGAAGGATAATAAACACGATAGTCTCCATTTGGGGCGAAAATATGCTCGGATATTTGTCCTTGGACATAATCTGTTTCTCGAAGCTAACAGTTTTCTCGAGCTACGCTCTCGGAAAACTGTTCGCTTCTCGGAACAGATAATGTCCGCGGACAAATATCCGAGCACTTTTTCGCGCCAAATGGAGACTATTGTTTATATATTTTAAAAATGGCTCCTGACGCGACTAGAAAATCATTTCGAATCAAAACAAATTTGTTTTTATTCTAACCTTGGTGAAGTCTTTCAGTTGCCAGAGTTTCAGGCAAAATTATTTTTGAAGCGAAATTGAGTGGGTGGTTCTTAGAGAGACAGCCTCTTAATTATCTTAGGAAGACCGCCTGTTTGCATTGTTAATGTTTAAGATTCGTCTTTCTCGAAGAGTTATACAAAGGTAATATGTGTTTTTGTTTTGTTTCCGCCTTATACATAAAATGGTGACGATACCTTATTAAAAATGTGCAAGTACTGAAGAGTCCATCAACTGCGAGCGACACGTGACCACTTGCAGCAGGCTCTGATTGGTTAATGGACTGTTAAGAGCGACATTCCTTGTTGTAACTGAAAATGAAAAAAATGGAGTAGGCAAACAAAATGAATACCCGGTATGTCGGATAAAACATATTTTAAATCTTAATAGTCCATTTAATAATTTCTTTGAATTCAAGGGACGTTCGCGCGCGAAAAAAAAAATTTCCAGTCGATAGAATTTTTTAAATTTTTACATGGCTGGTAGATGATGCAGTTACTTGTGCCATAAAATAAAAAAAAAACAAAAAGAAAAAAAAAAAAAAAAAAAAAAAACAAGAAATACAGAAAAAATGGGGGGTTCATCGTCTTCGTTTTCAGAGTGGTGATAAACTATACTTATTTTCAAAAAAATTGCCCCATATCATTGAGCACGGGCTTCCACCGGGTGTTTATAGTTACAAATATCGGAGGAAGGTGCAGTCAACAGGAGGCAAAAACGATTCTTCGTCATATTTTGATAGAAGGGGTAAGTCTGGTTGCGGATAAATACATCGTTAAATGGTCTACTGGAATTCGTTTTTACACAGATTGGTTATCCCTCAAGAGCCGTTTGAAACCGCCGGTGGCAAAGAGTGTGCAACGAAGAGCTAATACGGAACGGAATTCGATGGTGCATTTTGCGCAAACTATTCAAACTGCTAGTCGATCGATTTTTTTCATTTTTTCCCTAAAACGTAGAAAATCAGTAGAGAAAATGATCCATCGAAAAAAAAAATTGGGGTCACCGAGCGTCCAAGATCGTTAAAATCCAGGTCAAGCTTTAACAATGGGCCATCAGCCGTATCATTTGTTTATTTTATGACTTAGCGCGCGCTCATGCATGACGTGGCATGTGAATTTGCGTGCGCAGTAAGGATGCGCAGAAACAATTGGCGCGAACGTCCTTAAGTTATTCCAACTTCCTAGGTTCCGAAGGAATATCTTTTCACAGGTGGTACTTTTTTGTTGGCCAGTGTTAGAATTTGCACGAAACCAAATAACACATCCCAGTTCCTAAGACAATGATAATTGTCTTTGTGTATTTAATAGTCTAAATATTGTCTCAAAGTTGCAACTGTTGGAATCGTACCTAATGGTGGACCACAAACAACGCCGGTGTCCTCTAAATGGGCACAATCCTTCACCCCTAGATCCGCTCTTTTACAAAGAAACAGTGAGCTCTCGTTCCCAAAACAATTCACATCATCCAGCCATATTGGGCCTGAACCACTCCCAAACGATTCACCCCTAGGGCTGATGTAGCCTGGGGAAGGCCAAGCATATTACACACGACGTTTGCATTTTCAGTGCTCCAGTGATCATCGCATACTGTTCCCCAGACTCCATTAACGGACACTTCCACTCGGCCCTCTCTTGATGAGCTGCCATCCGCCAATCGAACTTCAAAAGCTGAAGAAAATAACGAATAATGAATTAATAAAAACAATAAAAAAGAATAACGCACATATATTTTTAAATGTTGCTAAGGGGATTGCCATTTTTCATTGAAGCTCACAATCACACAGTGCTGAAAACATCACCATATTAAAAATATCCTCACAAGTAATGTTTCCACAGATCACTCCAGCGTCTTCATGATGCCGACACTGACTCGAAGCACCTAGTCCTTGATGACGACAATCGAGAATTGATTTCTCATTTCCAGTACATTCAACTTCATCTAACCAAATCGTCCCAGTTCCCGGACCAAAACCGGAGTCACCGGGAGCCGCGTATGCTTGAGGAAGACCCAGCATGTGGCAAATGACACTGGCGCTGTTTAAATTCCAATTATCGTCACAAATTGTTCCCCACATCCCATTCACTGCTATTTCCACTCTTCCTTGCCTGGATGTATTTCCTCCTGCAAGGCGAACCTCAACTGAAATACAAACCGATGAGACAGTTCTCAGTTCTCAGTACTTGAATTAAGTACCATTTTTTCAGTATCAAAGAAATCCAATTCCGCTATTGTGTTTTACTGAATCAGGAATCAACCTAAGAAAAGCTAAAGCTCATACAGATCAGTTTTCACGTGACGTCATCAAATCCCAAAATCCAAAACTGAAGAGCCACGAAAGTTTTTATCCTCATCAGGCATAAGGGGATCTAAATTTATCTCCGTTTACATGATTTTTTCAGCTCAATAGCGAGCTTGGTTTGAAGCCAACGCATTTTGAATTTCGGAGTTATGGCAGTGCGTGACATAAAGCTAAGATCGCATTTGTAGAAAAATATACAATTATCTCGTGATTTTTAGCCATTTTAGGAGTTGAAGTATTAGGAAAAGTGTTTGTGTAAATGTTTGTTGGTACAGTTCAGATAGTCAGTCGACTAGATAGCCAGATTAAGTTCCAGATGTTTGCACTATTTTCCGGCCTCCATATTGGTGAAGCAAGGAGCTCAACCAACATGGAGGCTCCGTGCTGGACTCTGTAAATTTGCAGAAAGCATTTTAAAGAATACCTGAAGTTTGGGAAAACACAGAGGCCTAGAACTTTGAGAAGTGCTGTCTTTACTTATCTCATATAACATTACAATTTCTTGACTTTATCCACCGAACAGTTTTCGATTTAGTTTTTCGTTGCGTGAAGTGAAAACGATTTATTTACTAATTTCGTAACCCTTTTCCAAACTTTTCATATGGAAGTGACACCAGTTACATACAGGATTAAGGTCACGCCTCGGAAAATTTCTCTCTGTATGCACCTTTAGACCACAGAATTCATACATGATTAGACTGATTAAACTTAATTAGTGTCACACAAGTATGTATTGTAACAATAAAGGTTGGGTGGAGAACTTACTTTTGGCACAGTAGGTCAACCTTCCGGTCCAGACTCCCGATGCTAAACACGTTCGCGCATAAGAACCAATAAGACTGTGTCCTGGTGCGCATGTCAAGTTACAGTGACTTCCAACTGAGTTTCCAGCGGAACATGTGATGGTACCGTTTTGTAAAATTGGAATTATTGGACAAGTGGTTACTGTAAGGCAAAAAATGATTTTGGAAAAGTGACTGAACCATTAAGAAATTAGTTTTATACTAAGAGAAGATTTAAGTATGAAGAATAAATATTTCTGAGTTTTCTACTTTGAAGGGCCAAGAGCTTTAAATCACGGGTTAATTCGACATGTGATAATGATTCAATTTGGCACCAGGGGCGTTAATTTTATTTTGTTAACTACAGGAAGGGCGCTGTATACTTGGGACGGGGTTCTTATTTCTCTTTGAACATGCATGTATATCTGGGCCGGGTTGTTCGAAAGCCGGTTAACGTTAACCCAGGGTTAAACGTTAACTGAAGCATTACGTTTTCTTATTTAAAAATGTTTTTCTCCTCTAACTAACGTTTGGTGTAGTTTGAGATTACTACAGGTCAAAACTGAAGGCTAAACAATATAAACAGAACACCTGACCAAAAAGTTACAAAACTGAAATAAAAATTCTCGCTAACCCTGGGTTAGCTTAATCAAGCTTTGAACAACCCGGCCCTGGGTGTTAATATCCAGAAAATCAACAGATACTTTATGTCAAGTTAGAGCTGCAACAATAGGTACACTGATATTCATAATATTCAATATTATGTTCAGATGAGAAAGCATACTATACTGGGAAGGAGGGAGCTTAATGGAATCGTTACGATGTTGCAATTCGCTACAGTTTTCAAACTTTATTTTTCCTGACCTGTTTTTGATTTACTATGAAGATGCAAACCAATTCACGTTTCTTTTCCGTGTGAATGTCCAAAGAAAAGGTGCTTTATTCATCAATTGTATCAATGAGCGAACACTCAATGCCAGCACCTAAAATAAATATCTCTCTAATGCTAACTCTCTAGTAGCTGATTGAAATCACGTGATCACCATAACATACCATTACATTTATCAGACACGGACACGTCATCCAAGGAAATATCTCCCTGGGTACCAGTTCCAATTATGCCCTCAAACGTGAGCTGAAAAAATACATTACGCTGTTAAAATTCCGATAACAGCAAAAGCAACAATGACAATTCAACTTTGATTTCGCGAGACACGTTGTAAATGCGCCGTGATATTAGGGAAAAAACCTAACAATTGTAAAAAATATTTAGCGTAACTGATTTTACGTTTTTGTCTTCAAAACGAGTCTCAGATTTAACTTGTAACTGGATGGAGTTTCTTGTTCTCAGAGCTCGACAGAACAAACTGATCGTAGCGCCGATGCTGGTGTTTACTTTCCGCTCAGTTTTGGCGGATTTTTGGCTCTTTCTTGGTGTAGAAGACACCGTGTACACATCAGAAACTAACACCTCCTCACAAACCTATTTTTTTCCTCGTTCTTTTGTCCTTTTAGTGTTCTTTATTGTTTTACGTCAGCTGTGTCTTCTACACCAAGTAAGACTGACCAGAGTTTTGACCCCTGTTATCAAGGGATTATCAAGGTATACGAGAGTGAATCCCCTATAGTTCCTCTAACTAAGCTAATTCCTCATAAATCATTTGTACTCAGTTCTTTCGTGTAAATTGCTCGCGTGTTGCGTGGATGTTTTCGTTTTCTTTTTACATGCATGTCGTTTCGTTTCATTTTGTTTCAAATTGATGGAAAACCTTAAACTTTGCGGGGATGTCTTATTTTGATTACAAACAAGGGAGCTGCGCCTCTCGGTATGTTTTGTAATATGTGAAAAACTAGTGCGAGTGTTTCATCAGGGGTTCCAAACACCGAAAAACAGATGAAAGCACGAGGCCGCAGGCCAAGTGCATGCTTTTATTGTTTCGAGGTGTTTGGAACTCCCTGATGAAAAACGAAGCACGAGTTTTTGACATGACTTCTCAATCACGCCTAAAAACACAATACAATAAAGCATGCAAAATTAAATTGTATTCCCTGCGGAAATGGTAAACAGTTCATGCAAGTCTCTGCCTGTATTTTGAAAACCGTTTGTCGCGTGTTAGCAGTGTACGAGATAGTGTGTGGTTTGAAGCGTTATTTGAAAGAAAAAAATGGCGACGAGGCGTTGAATCCAGTTGATGCTCTTGATGAAAGGTACGGGAAATTAAGCACGTTGTTTTTGCTTGTTTGGTATCATTTATTTCGGGAACAGTTTCACTTTTTATTCATGCTCTTGTTGGTGGATTAATTACAATAGGTTCGGCATTTTTAGGCGTGCCTTAGATGCAGAGAAGAAGGATGCTACCAAAGAAGGCCTCCATGTCCAGCGCCAAAAGGAGGAGAAAGAGTTTGTCACCGCCGAGGAAGAAAGAAAATTCTGAGAGATGAACTTATTGGTAGCGAGCTCAGCTGAGTCATTGTATGCAGTGTATTTTTACAGTGCATTTTTACAATTAACTTCTTTACTTAAGGCTGCGTTCCACGTGGGAACTTTCCAGAATTGTAATCAATAACTTTTCGAAGTACAGTAGTGAATAATTGATTGCATGGTAATTGAGGTTGCTAATTAAAATTCAAGTGTCTTGATAAGTGTTTTCATCAGTTTTTGAACCAACTGGAGTAATCTTGATCTAGATCTTCATTGGGTATCAAGATACATGCACCTGACCAAAATGGGGCACTCCGATTGGCTTATAACCGTATGAATAATTAATGAGTTTGAGAAATACATTTCAAAACTTTAATAGGAGTTTGAATAAGAGACGGATGTCCCCTCGGCACAAACAATAACTGAATTAACGGCAGAGAAAAGTTTAGACAAACGACAAACGACAAGAAAAGGCCCCAACATAAGCTAGGTAGCCTAACAAACAGATGGTCAAAAGTGCCGGCAGACGCTCGCTGTCCAAGTAGCAAAAAGCAGTTTAAAGCAGCAACGGCAACAACGTCGATTGAAAAACGACTTAATATATATTCAACCTATGAATCTCGCGAGAATTTAGATTCATTTAGTTTGTCTATACTGTCAGAAATATCCCAAACTGAATATGTGCGACAGCGTCAAATTTCGAAAAATAACTTTAAAAATCGGCCTTGGAATATGCAGAACGTGGTTATTTCACGTTGTTTTTTTGTGACCTTTTGTACACAACGGCAAAAACTTAAATGAACAAAAAACTATAACGCACGCTTACACAGCCATTGCACTCGTTGCCGTTGCCGTTGCCGTTGCCGTTGCCGTTAAACTTTGCTTAACTCAAACTCCCTGAAACCCAATAAACGGCCAAATAATGAACAGCTAAACAAGCTAGCCGAACAAAAAGACGGCCGAGAGTGCAGAGAACATCTCTGCTATGAAACGAAATCAAAATATATACAATGAGGTTCCCGCTATTTGGTCTCCTGTAGTCTGGAGAAAGTAGGGAGCTTAAGCACGCGCGTTTTTGAGACGCGGACGGCAACCGGAAGTGAGCTATTTTCACTTTTAACTTGCCCTCACATAACCACAGTCACATTGCTAAGTATCTTTTCTCCATTAGAGATGAGTAGTATAAAAATCTGGAAGACAATACGGTCCTAGCACGCAAAATTTTTCCTTCCGGTTGCCGTCCGCGTGTCAAAAACGTGCGTGCTTAAGCTCCCTACTGCTTCGGCTGTCCACGCATTCTCAGAAAAACTGGGTACAATGCCTAAAAATAACTTTAGAGGGATTACTACTTAGAGGACCTATATTGGGGATTCACTCTCTAACCTTGATAATCTCTTGCTCTAATTTAATACATGTATAGTTTGGAGAAAATACGACAAAAATGAACTTGCTTAACTTCATCTTTACCTGACTGTTTGATCCATTTACTAGCACTTGTGCCTGTGTCCAATCAGATCCCTGCTCTCCCGTTATTTCAAAGATAACGTTGCTGTCAACAGACAAACGAAGCTTGCCAATGGCCGCTCCGTGCATGTGGTAAAAGAACGAAAGACAAAAGGTAGCAGAAAAAAGCGGAGAAACTAACTCAGCTCGGTCGCTATTTTTTCTGGGATAGTCGGCCTCAGTGTAAACGTACTTCCCTGTTAAAAGCAATTACATAAAAATCATTCTTATATTCGGTGATTTTTTTCCAGTATTATTGACTTTTTAAACCGAAACTTCATTAACCACAATACATGTGATATAATGGTAAATTCCGAGAAATATCTACATGTTCAATGTGCAATTGCAAACTTATGACTTACGATGGTTGTAATTCCAACCGATTTATTTCTCATTCCTTTGCATTTGTGTGATTTAGAATAATGCGCAAAATTGTGACAGAGCCGGATAGAACATGTGCGTTTTATTACTCCAAAAGGAATAAATTTGTAAGATTAGTGTCGGGAACAACCCTAACATTGCTCTTTCAAAGGTCTACGTAAAGATAAATACTAAGTTTAAATAGTTAGTTCCTGCACTGTATTGCAATATTCGTTTCTTTCAATGTAGCTGACATATGAGAATGACTTCAAGACAAATATTCCTTGTAGCTCATCGTTGTTAGGGTATTAATATTAAAAGTGCTCTTTTAAAGTAAATCAGCCTGTAAGCTTGTGTTCAAAAATGGTTTTAACGTTGAAAGTTCTATCCACCTTGGCCTGTGGTGTGATCTCCTTGACTTGGTCCAGTGTCATCTGATGGAGTCTGCCCAGACCGCAGAGACCAATCAAAATCGTCTTTTAAAGACTGCTGCCAGCTGCACAAGTCAGAGTCAAACGTGCATCCAATTCCTTGAAAAGAAAATTTAGCAAACAGGAATGGCCTGCTTATTGTGTTTAAATGTTACTGAACAGTAGTGTCATACTTACGCAAGCCAATCACGTGCACTTTAATGGCTTGCTTCATAGTGTCTACCGCAGTTAAAAGCACCACGAACTTTGTCGTCCAAAAGAAGACTTTTTTAAAATTGAAATTCGTCGTTTTTTTGCGATTAATTTGTCAGTGGACCTCGTGTCGTACAATTCAGGGAGTTATCGAGCTTCTAATTGAAATCCGGGTCCGTCCGGCGATTTTGAAATTTATTAAATCCATTTTGAAATCACTGGTTATCCTTGCAATGTGATTGACTCTCAGCGGTGCGATTTATTCACGAACAATCTTTTGCTCTAAATCGCATCTTTTTCTCAGCCAATGAGAATAGGACAGTAAAACAAAACAACCAATCAGATTTTAAGGCTTTTTTAAACTAATCAATCACATTCCAGGAAATTGAAAGACAAAAAAGCCATTGTTTGGCAAAATTGGCTATTAAATTATGTGATTTCAATATGGATCTAATAAAGTGGCAATTGAACTTTGGGTCGTGCAATTTTGGTCTGAAATCATGCTGCCGCTCGTTCGATTTTGAAATCACGCGTATGATTTCAGACCAAATTGCACTCCACTCAGTTCAGTTACCATTATTAATCGCCACTAAATTAATCACCAGGTCCAATCACTATTGCTTGTCTGCGAGCGAACACGTGGGTCAGTATCCAACTTCAACTTTTTGTAATTTGATATCTTTATTGGATACTTACACAATTTGCACGTCAATTACTAGCGCTTTAATGGCTTCCTTCTAAATGCTTTCCACAGTTTTTTAAGTTATGAACAGCGCTGTTTTTAAACTAAAAATTGGTTATTGATAAGATTAATTAGTAATTGGACTTCTTGTCGCACATTTTAAAGAGTATTCGTGTTCTTAATTCAAATCGGCCTCGCGATTTGCGGTTGCCAGATTTTAAAATAACTTGCTCAAATACTGCCTGAATTGCACTTCACTTGGTCCAATCTGGAAACACACTGCTGGCATTGTTAGGCAAGCATAATTAACGTTTCTCAAATATCTATCGATCTGTTTTCAAACTGCTTTCAAAATGAAAGGCAAAAATAAAAAAAAATAGCCTGAAAATTACAACGCCCGGGAGTGACTTCAATCACTTAAACGAACACCAACAAAGCTTTCCTGTCTTCAAAACATATCTTCAACGCACGTTTCGGTATTATTTGAAACAGTCCCCGAAATAGAGTGTCCGGCATCTGTCATGGGCGGGCATTATTTGACATGTTATTGCGATCTACTCGGGATCAAACATACATAATTTCACTGAACTCTGCTTGCCATGCAGTTGATTGAAAGACTGACAGGAAAACTGTGCTGAGACAACTTAATGAGATATTGAGTTAGGCAAGCATAATTAACGTTTCTGAAAAATCTATTGATCTGTTTTTCAACTTTCAAAATGAAAAGGCATTAAAAATTAAAAAAATGCCTGAAAATCACAACGGGAGTGACTTTAATCGCTTAAAAGAAAACCAACAAAGCTTTCTTGTCTTCAAAACATATCTTCAACTCACATTTCGGTATCATTCAAAGCAGTCCCCGAAATAGTGTCGATCTGTCAGTCCATGTGCTATTATTATACAAGTGGTAATATTTGACATGTTATTGCGATTTACTCGAGAGCAAACATACATAATTTTTAACTCAGCTTGCCATGCAGTTGATTGACGACTAACAAGAAAAACTGTAGTGAGTTCTTTGGGGCTCTACACAATCTTTTCAATCGACAAAATTTAGTCAGCTTCCCGCAAATCTTACCGTAGAAGCTAGCATAATTTGACCAATTATTGACAACTTTCGGACAACTTTAGCGGCTCATGCAGATAAAATTCAATGCTGGCGTGGCATCTAAAGTGCTTCATTGCACGATTTAACATAACAGCTGTATCTTTTGTTAGGAAATTAAATCATGTGACGTAGGAAAAGAGATAATTATTAATCCTAAAATAAGTCAAATACAGGGAGATAACTAAACGACATCTTTTTTCCTAGATGAAACTGCCTGCATGAATACACAATGTAAGGGTTGAATTCGATATAATTTATATCCTTATATATTCACCAATATCTCAAATGCCTGGGTATAGACCTTTGACACGAAGCAAAGCTTGGTATTTGGAACAAGTGAACTGAGATATTTTGGGGTCAGTATAAGGTTGAACGTTGTTAATCCTCGGTAATGCATGTGAATTGTTGTTACACGTTCTTACTGAGGTATGTCGTTAAAATATCCCACAAATCCTTGGACGTCAAGGTTGAACACTTCATAGCTCCGCAATACTTGATTGTTTAAACAAAGTTATCACAATGTAAAAGCACAGTCCTTAGTCTCTTTTCTTGACAGCTTAGTACAGCGGCCAAAGATAAAGAAAGCTATCGAATTCAAAGAAAGCAAAACTTCTGGAAACGACACCAAATAAAATCGAACCGATCCCTTTGTAATATAATTTCGGATTTATAGTATCGAATTTATAATAAAGAGGCTTTTTTATCAGATTTGATGGCCTCAAAACATTAATCTTAGAGGACTATCTATATTCACTTCATATCATGCAAATTGAACGATTTTTTTGGATCTCCTGATATGCCCGAGATTCATCCCTCGTCTCCGATTTAATTTCGATAAGGATCAAGAAAGTCATGGAAGATTTTTCAAGTAGTTTATGCAAACCATTCATATAGAAGAAAACGGAATGCTCGCCTACTGTTGCACTGTTTCAGTTGTTACAAATACTAAATGCTATTTACCTTCCAGTGAGTTCGCAGACAGTACATGCGGACCGGCTTTCCATAGAAGACACAGGCAGATCCAGTTAATAGAGTACCAACCCATTCTACGCTAAGACAAAATATCGTTCCTGGCCCAAACTGTGTGACTTTGAAGCTAAAATCAGTAGTAAAATAGATATGATGTTATTGTGAGTGCATGAATCACCATGAACACGTAAGATCAATTTTGATGACATTTCTTACAAGAGACTCTTTGCGAAGTAAAATGAAAGTTCCACATCGTTTCATAATGTTTAAACTAGTGCTTATTATCCGTGCCGCTGAAATCTTTTCTCCACGGTGTCCGTCGCCATGTGTTCATATGAAATAATAATAAACTTGGTTTCCTGGTTTACTCATTTGCATCCTGCCTTTCGTTTGATTAAAAAAAGCGGAATACAGAAGTCATTAAATACAGCTACTTAAAGAAATATTCTGATTTTACCAAGCGTTGAAATCAACTTAGGTATAAGCCATGCCTAGCAGGAGCAACTTAAGTGTTTTCAAATAGATACCAGCATTAAAACTGATTTTAATACTTACACAATACACGAATATGCAAATATGTCAAGATAGAAAGACTCAAATCGAATGCACCTGCTTAAGTAAGGAAGAGTACGTGTATTACACCAAATATTATTATTTTATTTTCCCTCCTTCCTATTTAACCTCGTACATGACACATCAGCATCTGCCACTGGAGCGGATAAAAAACCAAATTACTTTTATTCACAAACTTTTCTCATTAACTTTACTCTTGTGTGTGTGTGTTTTTTTTTTTTTGGGGGGGGGGGGATGGTTTGTTACCCTTAATCTTGTTATTATATTGCTTCAGTAACATAGTTCTCTTCATGCAAAAAACTGCGCATTCATATTAACAGCAAGTTTTATCGTGGATTGTCTAACTCTTGGAATAACGTATAAATGACCCTTACAATTTTTAAACGATATCTAGTTGGAAATAATGGAGGACACTGATAATATCAATTCAAGATAAATATTGATCTAATGAAAATATTCGCTACAACAGTTTCTTTGACAAAATGATCTGATAACACGTTTGATTACCAGGCTTTAATGTTCTGTCTTTCGGCTTATTTTGAACTGAAGTGTTTTGATTGTGAACTAAGAGTATTGGCTACGTCATGGTGAACTGTACTCACACAAAAACAAGTCAAACCTGTAAAGCGAATGGCAGATGCTAACAGCCTGTAAGAAAGCCTGCTAGAACCGCAATTCTGTATTTTCCATGCTCTGTTTTCTCTCGAGCTATACTGAGAAACACGAGTGGAGGTTTAAAAGAACAGCAGAATGCTTTCTTGACACTATCCCGCTTCCATAGAAACACAATGAAAACGATACCTCAAAAAAATAATCATTAGTATTCACAGACAGACCGTCCTCTGTTGGAGCGCTGTGCAGTTATAAATCTGACCACTCGACTTATATGGATTTAAAATGATGTAACGATTCAAACATGGTAAAAACAAATTCAAATCTAAATCGAATCACGTGTCATTCCGCTTTTCTGTAGAATTGTGTTTCCCCTTATGAGTTTCAATTTTTAGTAAATGCACTCGAGAAATTACCCGGGACTATGTTTCTATCATTTCTATCCAGGTATCTGTGTACAAAATGATGCATGCTTAGGAACC
>JAHPZR010010821.1:50000-53296 GCA_019787425.1 Platygyra sinensis | reverse complement strand
ACAATAACCTACAGCTGATTGACCAATCAGAGCGCGCGCATTGATTTGGTTATTATATAAAGATATATATATATATATTCGTGATGTTGGAGCTTGATCACTGTTAATGACATTAAGAAAGCTCTACAGACTGTCTTTGGTGGACATTGATTTTTAAGTGACAATAAGCCGACTTCGTTAAGACGTCGGCAATATGACGTTCCCGTCTTTTTCGCTAAAGACAAAACGGAGGACGCACGCTCGTTGGCTTTTTCCAGCTAAGCAGTGCCGCTTTTGCTATAGAAATGCCATGTCTCTCTGTTGTTGGTGAAAACACCCTGATGATCTCATTGGACAAACTACTGATACTCCTGGGTTCAAACAATATTTATCTAGTACTTTTTGAAATCGAGAGAAAGAGAGGGGCGGGGTAAGGGGGTGGCTGTCTGAAATAACAAGAGAGTTAAAAAAGGGACGTGGAGAGTTTTACAGATATATATCTTTGCAACTGTCAATTTACCTCCTATGGACAAAACCCTAAAGGTGACGTCATGTGTTGGCTACCATTTTCAGGTTTACCAAGAACTGGTCGAGCTTCGGCAATTGCATGAACTTGGAGTAAACCAAGGTACATATAACGAAGCAAGTGTAGCTACCAAATAGAAAAGTCGATAAGCTGTATTATTAAAACACGACTTTAAATTTAAAAATACGAGATAACTGATCAGGAAAATATTGCTCAAATGTTTTCAAATAACCAGAGGTGTTTTATGACCGAGTAATAAACTAGTTTAGCTTCTTCACCTGCATTCTAAATTACATTGAACGTGCGCGAAATATAAGAACAGGTAAGATACGAGCTTTATTAGTGGGTCTAAGTCTCTACTATACAATGTACTCTAACTAGCGGACACCTAACTACAATAACTTATTATAATCCAAAGAAAGCTATTCTATACTTTATGTTCTGATAGCAAATAGCTTTTTAGCCAATTTGAAATTACGCAGAGTTCAAACGGTGTACTAAATCAATGCAGTACATGTCTTGGTTTCTTCTACACAGCTGTTTCGAGGAAGGTTGCCCTCCAAAAGCGTGAAGCGGCGCATGGCATTGTCGCATTATGGTGGATTTTCCGGCGAATTCATGAAGGATCCCGGTTGCTTGAGATAAGCTCAAGGAAAGAAGAACGAATAACAAACACGTGTATTCATACCTTCGCCTTCCTTCTCGTTGAATCTCACTGTTAACCTCAATCAAGCAAAGGCAAACTCTTATTACCCCCCGAAAAACAATCAGCATTGTCGCGTGCGCTTTGACATATTCTGTTGGAAAACCCTCGTCGAAACAGCTGCGGTATCATCTTTTCGATATATAGCAAATACTCGCAAAGTAACAGCAACTTTCCAGAACTACTCAAATAAAAATGGTATTGCCTCGACTGACAATGTGTAACTTATAACGCTGGAGATGATCCGTCCAAAAAAACCATATATGCCACTTGAAAGTTTATAACCAAACTAATACGCGTTTCTTCTTTTCCGTTTTCCTTGTAGGATCATGAAGGATCACATTCTGATGTTGCGTTCAAAGTCAAAATCTAACATGTCTAACACGACATATTGTAGTTTATAAGGGGAAGATTAATTAATAAAGGGTTTAAAGAGCTGAGAAAAGACGTTTCATCTTCTTGATCTACTACAATGATAACAAGTTTCCACGGACTCACGGCAGGCTGTTTTTATTTTATGTTTTTATCTATTAATACCATTTTTGTATAGTTCCGCCGTGAGGACATTACTAAATGTAACTCCTTTTTCCCCTTTCTATAGTTTGAGTTTTCATGGCTTTTTTATTAGCAACACAAAGGTTTAGAAAACCGATCTGGCATGCAATTTCCTTACGAAAAATTTTAAATCTTTGAGAGAGACTCGAGAAACAAATTCACTATTTCGGAGAGACAAGTGAAAAATAATTGAATAAATTATCTCAAAACTAACGGACAGAAGGAGGGAGGGTTTTAAACTAGTGCTCACATCTTACTCAGATTGCGATCGAGGTTAGGAATCTTCTGCCCATGAAGTGAACTCCTCAGTTGCCGTTTTCTGGACGTGGTTCTGGCAGAAAAAAATATACAAACTATACGGTGAAAAATGACAAATAACTTTTTAAATACCGTTTCTAGAACTTTGACAGTTCTTACAAGATCTGGGAAGAGGGATTATCCTCGCCAAGGTCAACCTTGAAAAGTGGACTTCCAAATCAATCAAAGTCTCTTTGAGTCAACTCGTGAATTTGATATGCCAGTGTAATTATATATTCTGTTTTATTTCCGTATATTGTGCGCTAGATAGGGCGGCCGGACGTAAGGATAAGCATATAAGCATAACTTGCGTTCTTCTTATTCTTATGTGATCTTATGTCGCCGTTGTGTCCAGTCGGGACAAGGCTGTCATAAGCATAAGCATAAATGTAACAAAATACTTTCAGCCAATCAGCGAGTACTATATGATTATGCTGACCATGTACCTATTGAACATAACACTGGCATAAGGAAACGTATAAGAAGAATGCTTGGGCTTGTGCTTATGTCGCAGCTGTTCCTACCAGCGCACAAGCTCCCTATGTTTATACTTTGGTTGCAAGTGAGTTCCAGGCGTTATAAGTGAGAAAAGAATCCCCAACGTCTTCGCATTGGAGTACCACCCTCTACTGGATGTGGTAAAGCAGTGAGCGAGTAACCTAAGAGCGGCAAAAATTTTTGACTACCTTTTTTAAGAATTTGCGATGAGCCGAAGATCTGATGCTACTTACTAAAAATCTCAAACTATTCTAAAGTTTAATGGCAACGGTAACGGGTATAATGGCTGTGTAAGCGTTAAACAACGGGAAATAGCCACGTTCTGCATATTAGAGATAACGTAAACTATACGTGCCAATTTTTTTCTTCTTTTGGCTAGATGGAGCTGCCGGACGTAAGGATAAACATATAAGCATAACTTGCGTTCTTCTTATTCTTATGTGATCTTATGTCGCTGTTGTGTCCAGTCGGGACAAGGCTGTCATAAGCATAAGCATAAATGTAACAAAATACTTTCAGCCAATCAGCGAACACTATATGATTATGCTGACCATGTACCTATTGAACATAACACTGACATAAACAAAAGTATAAGAAGAATGCTTGGGCTTGTGCTTATGTCGCAGCTGTCCCCACCGCCGCACAAGCTTCCGATGAAATTAACTGAGCGTCTTCTAGCCAAGCTAAATCCTTCAAACTTGGTGAATACAATCTTCTACCTAGTATTATCATAAATTT